>PVKC010009026.1:0-27384 GCA_004027635.1 Crocidura indochinensis
AGCAAAAAAATAAAATTAAATATAAAATAAAATTAAAAGGGTGGGGCACCCAGGCACCGCACCGCTGCCCTCAGAAGCCCTCAGGATTTGAGAGCGGATGTGCAGCCCTTCCGCAGCCCTCCGCGACCCCCTGCGGGAGCTGGATCCCTTCCTCTCCCCCTCCAGACCCCACCGCACAGGTCCACGGAGGTGAATGGCCACAAAGGCTGCTGCCCGCCAGCGCGGAGCAGAGGCAGGCAGGGCGGGATGCGTGTGTGCAGATGCGGGAGCAATATTCGAGGCGGGGCGGGACAGCGGACACGCGGGCGGGGACCCTCGGCCTTTTCCCCAACGGGGGTAAGAGCGACCCCCCGGGCCGGTGCTCCCGCAGACCCACCTGGTCGTAGATGTTCTGCAGGGCTTCCTTGCCCGAGGCCCTCCGGATCTCCACCTTGAGGCCCGATTCAACAGATGGCTCCCGCCGGCCCTGTCGCGAGTAGGGCGGCTGCGGGTCGGGGCCCAAGTGGGCGACGTCCCGCTGCTGAGCCACCACCTGCCCCGAGCCCCGGCCCACCGACAGCGAGTCGAAGTCGATGGTCTTGTTCTCCGAGGACCCTTCCACCGGGCAAAACATGCCACAGAATTTCTGCCGGGGCTTGGGGCTGCCCGAGCCTAGGTTTTTAAAGAAGGCAGGGACCTCTTCGTCCTCGGCCGCCTTCCCGGAGGCTTTCCTCTCGGCCATGGCGCGGGGGGTTGAGGGGATCCTCTCCGTCCGTCCGTCCGTCCGTTCGTCTCCCGGCCTGAGTGCACCGACCCCCGGGGTTTCTGCAGCCGCGGCCGCAAGCTCTGTCTAGCGCAAGGTGCACAGAAAGGCAGGCGCGGGGCGATCAGGGCTGCCCACCCTCCCAGGCCCTCCCCCTGACCCCGCGTCCCTCTCTCCTTGCCCACGCCCCCCAGCCGCCCAGCGAGCTCCGGCCGAGCGAGCGGCAAAGTTGGGTGTGAGCGGGCGGCCGCTGCGGCAGCGCCAGGCGAGAGGCTGCCAGTTCCCGGCAGCGGCGCGAGGGGGAGGCGCGGGAGGCACCGCCCGCAAGGCGAGGGAGGGAGGGAGGGAGGGGGCGGCGGCGCCCCGCGCTCCGGAAGTGAAGCGGCCAGACCCGGCTCATGGACGCGCGGGGGTCCCACCCGCACACCGCTCCGGGCGCCTGGGTGAGTACGGAGTCGGGCAGCGAGCCCCCGAGCCCCCATCCCCACCCCGGGTGCGGCATCTCTGCCCGCAAAACCCCGCGCCTCTCTCCGCCGCATTGCGGAAGGGGTCGGGGAGTGGGGGCCGCCCCGCCGTGCCTGGGGGTGCGAGGAAGGTGGGCGACACACTGGAAGGTGTGTCGGGACAGTCGGAGCGGGGAGCCGACGTGGCACTGGAGACGGGGTCCGGGCAAGCTGGCTGCAGGGCGGGTGCGGGCCCAACGCTGCAGTCTACCCTAGGACCTTGGTGAGAGGCAGAAGGGGGACTCGAGAAGGCCCCCCCACTTGGCAGGCACAGCGGTGAGGGAGTCTTTGGGCAGATTTGCAGGGGGATTTGCAGATTGCAAATGCAGGGAGTGGGGTTGGCCTAAAGAGTGGAGCTCGGAGTCGCCCGCAAAGTCCATCCAGGGACCTGGGACCGACGGTGCGGACGGGCGCTGGAAACTGGAGTGCGCCCAGCCCCGCCGGCGTGGGAGACTATCTTGATTTTAGAGTCTTCTCAGTATATATAAGTAAATTTAAATAAACAAGGAAGGGGAAACGCGGATTGAACCCCACTCTCTATTTCTTCCACACTCTGAGGTGCTTGGGGTGCCCGCTTCACCGCTTCCCTCCCCCACCCCTGTTGCGCACTGCGCCAGCGCCTGAGCCTGATGTTTGAACTGAGCTGCCTTGCAGGGATGTAGGGGGGTTCGCCTGGGTGCCTGCCTTGCCGGGTTGAAGGTAAGATGCCCGGAGTAACTGAGAGCCTTGATCGAGACCAAGCTGGAAACCGGTTTGTGAGGGATGTGTAACCCAGCTTAGCAAACCAGATGAGTGGGCTACTAGGAGGGATTTTGATTTGTGCCCAAACCGAATCTTCGAGGGTCTTCCTGGCTTACTCCCACCAGACCTCTGTGGGGATTTCAGAGACGCCCCCTCCCCGCAGTCTGGCAGAACTCCCACAGACTTGAAACCCTTCCCAGGGCCGCTGGAGCTGGAGGGCTGAATATGCTCGGTCAACCGGGTAGGTTTGGGACTTTGGGACTCTGGGCAATGTGACCAGTCTTCAGGCCTATTGCCCACTCTTCCTCCCCTACCTTCAAGGGATAATTGCGGGTACCGCATATAATTTGATGAATTGCTGAAAATAGCCTGTGAGTGTGAAGACGAACCCAACATAGAGAGGAAGGGAGGGATGTCCAGATGACAAGAGGCAGGAGGGGAGGAAAAGGCACGTGGATGGAGCTCAGGTGGGGCACTCAGTCTTAGCACCAGCACTAAGACATTTAGTCTTGGGGCCGGGCGGTGGCGCTGGAGGTAAGGTGCCTGCCTTGCCAGCACTAGCCTAGGACGGACCACGGTTCGATCCCCCGGTTTCCCATATGGTCCCCCAAGCCAGGAGCAACTTCTGAGCGCATAGCCAGGAGTAACCCCTGAGCGTCGTTGGGTGTGGCCCAAAAACCAAAAAAAAAAAAAAAGACATTTAGTCTTAGCACCACTTCATTACTCCACAGCTAATCAAGTTCTTGGGCCAGAGAGATAGTACAGTGAATAGGGCTAGGGTGTTTGCCTTGCATTGAGCTGACCCGGGTTCGACACTTGGCATCCCATATGATCCCCTGTGAACAGAACCAGGAGTAATCCTTGAGGGCAGTTGGGTGTGGCTCAAAAAGTGTGTGTGTGGAGAAAAGTGCTTTCTTCATATGAATCATTTCCTTTTTGCTCCAGTCCTCAGCTTCATCACTACCACTTCCCAGGTTAAAAACAGTCTCTTTCCTTTCCCAGCTTATCCTTATGTGAGAAAATACAAGATTTCTGCATCTTTACCATACCCAAATACTTCCATCTATAGTGCCCACTCTGTATCAAGGACATAAGACAATGTTGCAATTATTTTTACTTAAATGTTGCATTGCATTGGGCATTTGTTTTGGATGAAGCCACCCAAATAGCCTAAGCCTAAGTATGCAGACCTGAGAAACATTGCTTCCTGAGCATTTGATGCCTTTCCCACCCCCATTTTATTTTCCTCTAAATATTAAGAGTTGGGGATGGAGACATCTTACATTTTAGAAGAGAATGACTTGTAAGTGGTCCAGAGTAGTCACTGGGGCTGCTGCTCAGTGTGAGGCCCTCCTGCCTACAAGAACATGGCAGGCCCAGCACCTTCCTCAAGGACTGGGAGGATGATTCTCAGCAGAAGCAGCCTCCGTGGCATATGGAGCTTCTAGGACTGATCACCCCACACAAGGATCTCCTACATCTCTGGGATACACTGGAACTCTTCACTAAAAATCCCCACAGATGTGCTTCCTCTTCATTTCCTCCGGTGACCCATTCAGGTTCAAAGAGGATTGAGAAAGTTCCATTTGTAGCAAAGAAAAAAAAAAAAAGCCTAAATGTACCTTTGCTAGTCCTGACTAGAGGTGACAAAAGAATTCACAATTCCAAGTTTAACGTACTTTTCTGATAAAATATTTAATTGTTGTACCTATAAAATTGTCATGCCTATATTATAAAGTTTATATTTATATAACTTATATTGTAATTAAATGGTTTATTTAAGTGGTTATTTCTAATGGACTTTTTACTCAAAGAAATGAGGCAACTCAACATTGTTCAGTAGATTTAATTAAATTGAGTCTTTTTTAATATGTGCACTAACAATTTGTCACTGGCTATTTTTCAAGTCATAACACACTATTATTCATATGTGACAGGGAAGTTGACTTGGCTGGAGCTAAGACCCTGACAGGCCACTGTATGGAGTTGGGTGACACAATCCTCTGCAAGAAGCTGAAAAACTAAGCTCCTTCACTCGCAGGAACGTTTTGGAATGTACTAACAGGTATCTTGCCACATGCCCTGATTTCATTCTTCATGGACAGAGAGGCTAATCATAGTGGGGTCTCTGGCATTTATCATTATGTCTGATGCATAAATGATGGGGAAGTCAGAATACAGGAGGGTATGAGAAGAAAAGATTACTCTAAGTCAAGAGGGGATCTAACAGAACGGGAATGATATGATGCATCTTCCATGTGGAACAGGACCTGTCACCAACCCACTTCCTTCCCCCAATGAATGGGTAGAGTGGCTTGTTGGGAAGGAGAGGGTGGTATGGTAAAACTGATTATTGTTTCACTAGAAGTCCAGCTCTGAGCTTCTCTCCAGGAGTTCCGGTGCCATTGTCTGGAGAAGTGAGGCAGCAGGACCTCCACAGAGAAGAAAGCAGCTCTTGGATGTACCTTGGCCTTGACTGAAGGATTATCATCGCTAAGTGGCTGCTGACATCAGCAAAAGAAGCAGCAGCCACTGGACTGCAGTCAAGGCAGTGGTGCTCTCCAAATTGAAACATTGGCCACACACCTGAGTTCTTGCCACTGGACAAGTACAGGTACTGGCTTGGGAGACTCTGAGACTGCTGTTGCAGTGACTTAAGCTGGGACACATTCACTTGTGGGTCAGACGCTTAGAAACTCACCCAGAAATACTCTAAATCCAAAGGTGTATCTATTTACTTTACAAACTAATTATTAGAGCAAAGAAAAGTCTTCAGGACAATGGCTCTGGCACTGCTTGAGGACTGGTGCAGGATAATGAGTGTGGATGATCAGAGATCACTGATGGTTATGGGGATCCCAGAGGACTGTGATGAGGCAGAGATTCAGGAGGTTCTCCAGGAAACTTTGAAGTCTCTGGGCGAGTATAGACTGCTTGGCAAAATATTCAGGAAACAGGAGAATGCCAATGCTGTCTTATTAGAGTTAATGGAAGATATTGATGTGTCAGTGATCCCCAGCGAGGTTCAGGGGAAAGGGGGTATTTGGAAAGTGATCTTTAAGACCCCTAATCAGGACAATGAATTTCTAGAAAGACTGAATCTCTTTTTAGAAAAAGAGGGCCAGACTGTGGCAGGTATGTTCCGAGTCCTTGGGTATGAGGGAATGTCTTCAGCCGCCTTGCCTCCTGTGTCACCAGAGTTATTGGCCCAATTGGTGGGAGAGGTGATATCACATGCCCCTCAGCCTCTGCTTCCCATGAGATACCGGAAACTAAGAGTGTTCTCGGGGAGCACTGTGCCTGCCCCTGAGGAGGAACCCTTTGAAGTCTGGTTGGAACAGGCCTTTGAGATAGTTCAAGAATGGCCCGTAGCAGAGGCAGAAAAGAAAAGGTGGTTGATGGAAAGTCTGCGCGGCCCTGCCTTAGATCTCATGCATATAGTGCAAGCAGACGACCCATCCATCAGTGTGGAAGAGTGTTTGGAGGCATTTAAACAAGTTTTTGGAAACCTAGAGAGTCGCAGAACCTCCCAGGTGAGGTACCTGAAGACTTATCAGGAGGAAGGAGAGAAAGTCTCAGCCTATGTGCTACGGCTCGAAACCCTGCTCCGGAGAGCTGTGGAGAAACAGGCCATCCCCAAGAATATTGCAGATCAGGTCCGCTTAGAACAAGTCATGGCTGGGGCCAACCTGAGTGAAATCCTATGGTGTAAGCTTAGGGAGCTGAAAGATCAGGACCAACCTCCCAGCTTCCTGGAGCTGATGAAAGTAATAAGGGAGGAAGAAGAGGAAGAGATTTCTTTCGAAAGCGAGACTCTTGAAGAGACGGAAGAAGGGGATGGTTACAGCCACTGGGAGCACGAGTCAGATGACTGAAAACCAACTCGGGAGTCTACCCACAGCCTTGGGTTAGGAATACTTGTTTTGCCAGGCTACTTTTTCAGTATTTGTTTTCTTTAATGTACATAATCAATAAATTCAAACTAGGTCTTGATTCTTCATTTTAAGAAAAATTTGGACCCTACAAATGTTACTAATAAAAAATTAATTACTAATATGAGATATAAAGCTTAAAATACCAAAAATGGGGGCCGGAGTGATAGCATAGCAGGTAGGGTGTTTGCTTTGTATGTGGCCAACCCAGGTTCCATCGCTGACATCCCATATGGCTCCCTGAAACTGCCAGAAGTAATTTCTGAATGCAAAGCCAGGAGTAACCCTTGAGTACTGCCGGATTAGCTCAAAAACAAACAAAAAATTATAAAATGGGCAGAGGGTAGACTAGAAAGATAGCTCAGTGAGCTGGGCACCTGACTTAATACTATAAGCTCTGGACTAGGTTCCTAACAATACATAGGTCTTCCAAGAACCACTTGAAGCAACCAAAACTAAGGTGGGTGTAGACCTCAAGTACTGTGTGACCGCAAAGCAAAAAAACATATATGAATAACTCATACTTCAGGTTTCCCTTAAGGCCCCTAAATAGATCAATGTTTACCCATACATAGAAGTATTGATATGAAAAGTATATATATATATATTTGTTGTGTACTTAAAAATATAATCTACTAGGTGTTTTTCTTGCTCAATCAATAAATTTCCTCAAATATTTAAGAATATGGGGACTGATTGGGAAATTAACAGTCATTAAACCAGCAGTCGGGTAGTCAGGAGCTCAGGAGCTCTTAGTCCCATTGAGAATAGGACATTGAAAAATAGAAATAATGTCTTCTATAAATAAGTTCCCAGGGCCTATAGAAGAGTCATTGCCAGATGAGTACAACCATTTCTGCCTTGAGATTGCTTCCTTTCCTTGCTCAAGAAGCTCTCCTTCGTCTTCCAGGCTAGATATTGATCAGGTTGTTCCAGGCAGTGTATTCTTCCTAGAACACACAGTTGACTCAGTACGCCCAAGCTTTGAAAAGAAACAGTTTAAAGAAGACCAGTCCTGAGAGTTGTGGTGGGCAGGATATGTGTGGGTTTAGTAACTGGTATGGTTTGGTCGGAGAGTTTTTTGTGACAATAGCAGGCAATAGCATTTACTAAGGAACTCACATATGTCAGATGTTTTATGCTGATTCAACTCTGGTGTGATAAAATTTTTTCTCTTTTTTCAAAATGAAAAGAAAATTAATCTCAAATAGATGAAATGTTCTACTCAGTATCAAAAAGTTTAACAGTTGGCAGAACCAAGGTAATATAGTTCAGAACTTTCTGTCTCAGGCAAATCCACAATCTAATCGAAGTGTTTGAAATGTGTTTAGTGGTTTTGTCGTTACAATGCACTTTAAACTCTTTAAATCTTTAATAAATACCAGTCAAACTCAAGTGTATTTATTTCCAAATTTTACCACTTTGACATTTATCACCAGGCTCCTTTTTCTTCTTAGATTTGATTTGTTTTAAGCAGACTTTGGAAGAAAGATTTCCTTGCAATAGCTAAATACATGTGCAAGCTTTTTTATATATAATTCAGAAACTAAAGAAGCTGTAGTGCCTAATGTGTTTTTAAATCATGCCTATGCATGTCTTGTGATGTCAAGTATGTAGTTGTATGTAAATGAAACTCATTGAATTACCAGCTGAGTCTTCATTGTAGTTGATGTGAAAGCTTTATGTCTACCATAAACAAGTTGCTTAACTTCTCTAAACATCAGTTTCCTCAACAGAAAAATGGGAAGATAATAGAAAAACGTGGCTGTTAGGATCAAAAACACAATGCCTTTTAAGCACTGAGCATGGTGTAAACTGGTGGAACATAGTAAGCCTTTAATACATGATGCTTGTTATCTGCTCAGTGCATGCTGTCTTTATTGTTCTTACAGTCCTGTGGTATCCAATAAATATGTAAGCTGTCTGACACACTGTGATAACATTGCATTAGAAAATGTTATAGCTCTTATTGTAAGTTTAAGTACTTCTTGTCTGTTTATCTTTATGGTTAGTATTCCAGAAATGGACAGTTTGCAATTCAACTTTAAAACAATAATTTGTTCTTTCTCATCATGGATAGTTTTCATTGAAGAAAAAACTAAAATTGTAAGAAAAGCATTTTCTAAAGAAATATATTATTTGTGAACATTTTTATTTATTAAGTTATATTTTTAATACTATTCAACCAAAGTGATAAAAGTAGCCATCTTGTACACCTTGATTTATGTGGTTTTGTAGTCATAAAATGGTTCATTTTCTCACTTATTAACAGTATACACAGTTAAGTATTATAAATCTAGTGTAATAAAATAAATACATGCTAATAAAATTTTGTGCTTTTTTTTCTACTTTACATATTATTGTTCCAAGTTATTGTTTGAAGGTGGCATTTCATTACTTTTTAAAATAAAAAGCCTTTCTTAGATAAGGTTAGAAAATAAAACTAAAGCCAAAGAAGCCTTGAGATTTTCTAGACAAAACCTGAGAGCAAAATGCTGGGTTAGTAACACTTGGGCTTTGTCTCTATGGGTGAGTGAGAACTCATTCTACCCATCATTGATTTCCCTTTGAAAAATCACAAAAACAACAGATGGAAGCCATTCCCTCAGAGACCTACCACTCATTTACAAGAGTAACTGTAAGGATAAACCCACTAGCCTCTATCTAGCAAGGATGAGGTGACCTAAACATATTTTTCTGTCATGTTCTAGTCATGTCTTACTGTCTAGATGTGTTGAGGGGAAAATTTCTCTTGCCTGTGATCCTTTGAAATTACTTTTCATCCTCTGCTCTGCAGGACATTGGAACCTATTTTTCATTGGGCCTTACATGGTCCTGATGTCCATTAGACAAAAGTGTCCTAGCAGATTCCCAAGAGTTTTCCCAGCCATTTGAATAAAAACCTAGGAGAGTGATCTCACTTAGTATTTTTATGTTTTCTGTCCTGATCAGTGGAAATAAAGGCCCTCAAAATTATGTAGTACAGTATTGATGATTACTTTTGACTCGTCATTTTCTATCAGGTCACCTGTCATTCTTGTCTCTACTGGCCAGTCTTGACAAGACTCTCATCCTGTTGCTATCCATTCTAAAAGCAAACACTGACCATCAGTTTCTCCTTTGCCTATTTCTGTGCTACATTGTGCTTTCTCCCCAATGCTGATCTTTAAAACCCTCCAATAAGGGGCCGGAGAGATAGCATCGTGGTAGGGCATTTGCCTTGCATGCAGTCAATTCAGGACAGACAGTGGTTTGAAACCCAGCATCTCATATGGTCCCCCATGCCTGCCAGGAGTGATTTCTGAGAGTAAAGCCAGGAGTAACCCTGAGTACCATTGGATGTGACCCAAAAGTAAAACAAAACAAAACGGAAAAATCCTCCAATAAACTGACTTGATGTTCCATCTTGATTTCAACTAACTAGCTTAAGGTATCAGCTTTTGCAGAATCCTGTTATTCCTTCATTGAGTGCTACTTCCAGTTTTCTGCTACACTCAATTCCTGTGGGTGAAAGTTGCACAGTTTCCTCCAAGTTGGGAGAGATTGGAGAGTGATGACTGCATTTCTTTGGGCTTGCCATCTTCACTTGCAAACACATTTGCTCCTTCTTGGCATATGCTTATCCACTGTGCCCCACCACCCACTGGGGTGGTGCTGACAAGTCTGAGCAGAACATTGGCAAGGAAGCTAGTATGGAGAAGGGCTCATTGGGGACTGAGACTGGCTAGGTATTATCTACGGTAACAAAAAGAGGAAGAAAAGGAAAGCATATTTGACAGACCCAAGGTGATTACAACATGTCCAGACTGGGGAAGCATAGAGGGATGGATGCCAGGGTTCGAAGAAGTTTGAAATGGAGCCTGGAAATGAAACAGCAGCAGAGAATGAACATCTGACTGAGACAAGTACTGTCATACATTCTTAGTGTGTTCTTTGTCTTTAGTTTGGTTTTGATTTTTTAAGTTATTATTTCCAGCATCATCTTTGCTCTGGATCAGGACAGACATCTCTTTCATTCCCTTCATATCAGGATTGCAGTAACTCTTTAAGTTTACCAGGAAAGGTCAGCTCAATGTTCTTCTCTGCCTCTCTGTCTCTGTCTCTGTCTCTCTCTCTGTCTCTCTCACTTTTCTTCTTTTTTTTTAGTTTTTCGTTTTGGGGCCACACCCAGCAGCGCTCAGGTTACTCCTGGCTCTGTGCTCAGAAATCGCTCGTGGCATGCTTGGGGGACCATATGGGATGCCAGGAATCAAACCCTTGTCCATCCTGGTTTGGCTGCATGTAATGCAAATGCCCTACAGCTGTACTATCACTCCAACAATCTTATTATTTATTTTTCCTTCCCCTTTGTTGCCGTGCTTGCATACTTGGTTATGGTTTCAATGGAGGATCACACTGGCAAAGGTAGGAATTGTACTTGCCAGTGTGAAGCCATAACTTGAGCTGATCAAACTCAAAACCTCAACAAGCAAAGAAGGCACTCCAACTGAGCCATGTTCCAGGGCCCTCTGGGGATATTCTTTGGGCAGGATAGGTGCCCATAGATACACTTTTCAGAAGTTAGCCTCCCGGGCCCGGGAGATAGCATGGAGGTAGGGCATTTGCCTTTCATGCAAAAGGTCATCGGTTCGAATCCCGGTGCCCCATATGGTCCCCTGTGCCTGCCAGGAGCGATTTCTGAGCATGGAGCCAGGAGTAACCCCTGAGCACTGCCGGGTGTGACCCAAAAACCAAAAAAAAAAAAAAAAAAAGAAGTTAGCCTCCCGCTGGAACAGACCCTGGTGCTGTTCCTGGCACAACCCAGCATTACCTTCTCCCTGCTGTGACCACACCCATTGATCCTCCACATTCCAAAGATTCATGTTCTTAAAAATTAGAGTGACTCCAGAAGTGTATCCCATAGGGTGTAGGATTTCAATCTCTCTTTCAGGACACCATCTGGTGCTGCCCATTAGTTGTCTAGGCTGCTCTAAGTGGCAGCTGAGACTATCTCCCAGTCTGTTTTACTCCCACTGACCCTTAAAGGAAAATTTACCAAAAGGAGAAGCTATTAAGACTGGTGTTATTAGGGGCCAAGCAGCCTCAGGAGAATTGAGTGAAAATAAAAAATGGTCAAACCTAAATACCCAAACCAAAGTCAATGACAATAGAATCAAGAGACCCAAACTACAAGGTATATACAATAGGAACCTAGTAGTCCAGGGGGACAAGAGTGGAGGTAAAGGAGGCATGCTGGGAAATATGGCAAAGGGCAGTCAACACTGGTGGTGGGAATAGCCCTAGTTCACTGTCATTATGTACCTGGAATACAACTGTGAAAGACTTGTAATTCACATTGGTCTCAATAAAAAATTATATTAAAAAACTTGTGATATTGAAGCAACAGGTGCCCATAGAAGAGAGAGCTGCCTGAGCAGTACAACTCCATCACATATTGTCCCAATCCAGCCTCTGCTTTCATTCTACAGGCATACTCACTAAAAGTCTTTCTGAGCTCTTGGCATAAAGACTTTCCCAAAAAAGTTCCTTGAGGTTATAAGGCATCATCACAAAAGTAAGCATAGCCCCTTCATCATTCTTGACTTGCAATTGACAAAAATTGTATATATTTGAGTAGTACAAAATAATGTTTTATTGTAGGTATACATCGAGTTATATGCATGATTGTGAAATGATTAATCAATTAACACACTTGTCACTTCTCATAACATTGTGTGATATGAAGACGTAAGATATCCTCTCAGGAGTTGGGAGAAGAGGGGCTGTAGGGCGGGGAGGATGGGGAAAAAAAGATATCCTCTCAGATAGACACAGACTAGTCTCACTCATCTATGGGTTTTATAAAAAATAAAAGACATTTTTGCAATAATTCTCACAATCAAAAGAGAGGAGGGCTGGAAGTACAGCCCATGACATGAAGCTCACTACAGAGTAATGAGTGCAGTTAGAGAAATAACTACATTGAGAACTATCATAAGAGTGAATGAATGAGGGAAGTAGAAAGCCTGTCTAGAGTACAAGTGGGGGTGGGGTTGGGGGAGGGAGATTTGGGACATTGGTGTGGGAAATGTTGCATTGGTGAAGGGGGGTGTTCTTTACATGACTGAATCTCAACTACAATCATATTTGTAATCAAGGTGTTTAAATAAAGATATTAATAGCAAACTATATCCTCTCAGCAAATTTTAAGTACACAATATAATACTAACTATGTTTATCATTGTCGTATACAATTACAACTCTAGAATAATTCATCTGACCTCTGAGATTCAGTACAGTCTTAATTAAGATTTTTCCATTTCTTCTCTTTAACCTCTGGCAACTGTCACTCAACATTATGCTTTTATGAGTTCAACTTCTTTAGATTCCACATATAAGTGAGATCAGCACATATAGCCAAACATAATTCATGATACACATGCATATCAAGAAAACATAAACAGCAGCCAGAAGATGACAGATTATAGGGAACAATGATAGGAGTTGTAGGCTTCTCATGAGAAAATAGAGGTCAAAAGTCATGGCTAGGATAGGATATGCATGGATATATTGTTTGGTCAGCAGTTTAGCACAAAACAAATGTCTCTAGAATCTTCAGAATCTAGAATATATTTGTAAGTGGTTTCAGGGTAAAGGTAAATTTTGTTGTTATGTATTTAGGATAAAACCTAAAGCCTCAGACATGCAAGGCAAATGGTTCCTCACTAAACTCTATCCCCAGGGGTTGGATACAAAAATATAGTACAAGCAAATAGAGTGTTTAACTTATATGTAGCCAACATGGAGATTCCTGAGTGCAGAGCCAGGAGTAACCCCTGAGCACCATTGGGTATGGTATAGCCCCCCACCCAAAGAAACAAAGACAAAAAATTAGGAATTATATTCCAGGCCTTGGAAAGATAAATATTAATTACTAACTATATTTATTTAATAATAACTTTGCTATTTTGGTTTTCTATTTTTGTTTGGAATCAATTTGAAAATCTCAGGTCTTTAATTTTTCACATTTGTCTAAGCTTATTTATTTACATATTTTTTGTTTGGCTGCCACATACCATGGTGCTCAGTGATTACTCCTGGATCTATGCGCCAGGATAACTCCAGAGGAACTTAAGGGACCATAAAAGGGGCAGGGGATCAAACTTGGATCTGGCACATACAAGGAAAATGTCCTACTTACTATATTGTCCTGCTGGCCCCTAACTACATTGTTTAAATTTATACTCCGTATTTATTCTCTTTGGATGCTATACATTATTCGTGTTCTGCATTTATGGCTTCTTTTATTCCTATTATTACTTGTATTTCTTTCCTCTCTGTGTCCCAGAAGTTTAGCTGTCTATTGGAGTTTCCCAGAGAACCAGTTTTGGGGTTTGTTCATCCTCTATTAAGTTTTATTTTCAATATTCTTCCTCCAATCATGTTTAAAATACATGATTATTTCATTTATTTTCTGAGAGTTGTTTCTTGTTTTCATGATTTTTAATAAATATACTTGTGTATTTCTAAGTGCTACTATAATTCTATAATTTCACTATGTAACATATTTGAGACTTTCATGTGTTCAAATCCTGACATCCCATATGGTCCCCCTGCCTGCCAGGAGTGATTTCTGAGCGTAGAGCTAGGAGTAACCCCTGAGCACCCTGGGTGTGGTCCAAAAACCAAAAAAAAAAAAAAAAAAGTTCATGTTTTAGGGAAACAGCAAGGACAGAGTAAGTAAATATACATATTTAATTATTTTGTGGTTTTATTTTAGGCACCATAGTTTTACAATACTGTTAATGATATAGTTTCTTGCCTTACACGGTCCATCACCACATCCACACTCAGAGCATGCACTTGCCTACATCATTGTCACAATGTCCTAGTCCCTTCTATTTCTCCCCAGCCCTCCTCTGTGGTGCACTTCCTACTGAGGACAAATTTTGGGGTTTGCTTGCTTTTGAGTATTTATTATCCCTCTACTATATATCTTCATAACCCACATATAATAAAGATCATTCTATGTCTATCTTCTGTGTCTAACATCCTGACTAACTTTACATAGAATGATATTCTCCAGATCTATCCATGGGACAACAGATTGCATAATTTGATCTTTCTTATAGCTGAGTAGCATTCCATTACTTATATTTTGTTATTAGATTCCATTTTCAAAGCGTCAGAGTCTGAAAGGGTAGTTGATGCACTTTCTATCCTTTTGTTTTTAATATGTATGTTTTGTGGCACAAAAAGTGGTTTATTTTGAAGAATGCTCCATTTGTCCAGGAGAAGAAATGTGTATGTGACTGTTAGGTCACACCCTGCTTTTACCCAAAACAAAGGCTTTCCCCATCTTCCTCTTTCCTTTTCACCTATTCCTTTGATTTTTAAATGTCATCCTAGAGTAGAGTAGCTTGATATAGGTAACTTTGTTACTCACTTGACCCTCCCACTCCTGGTTGAACTACATGATTCTCTCCTGATTGGCTTGGTTTATTCATTCTTCGCAGCTACCCTTCTTCAGCTATCCAATTTCCATCTGGGGCTGGGGAAAAAATGGTGCATGAGGTAATTTCACAATGTGTGGATTGATCGATCGCACATGTGACTTTTGGGGATTAAATTATATATTATCTCTATATATGCTAAACCCATTTTTCTATTTCTTCCCTCAAAGCCCCAGTGTTTCCTTGTTGAATTTTAATGTAGTTGATCTATCTAGGAATGATACAATTCCCAATTCCTATTGTTTTGTTATAAGCATTATCTCATAACACATGGGTGAAATTTAGAATAGAATGCTATCTACATCTACTTTTTACACAATACTAAGACAAAAATCTTTTGATGCTTTTGGTCAAAAATCTTGATCAAATGCCACATGATGACTTTCTACTCAACTGTGTGGAATATGCACTATTTCTGGCCTTGCTGTGAATATTAATAATTATTCTCTCTAATATTCAGAACACATTTCTTCTCCAACATTGGGTTATCTCTCATACACAAAATAATCAGTTCTTAGCTGAATATTTTACAGGGATTTCCTGCACACCTTGTGTTTTCAATTCTACCACCTTATCTCAGGTAGACCAACCACATCTACTTGGGCTTGCTCATTACTTCTTCTGCATTGTTGTCTAGCAATTATTAGAACTGGAACAATTCTGGGGATCACTTTATTATCTTATTGATTCAAAAAATCTCTTTCTACTCAATATTCAATTTCTTACACTCAATATTTTTATGTATTTCTGGTAGTTTATGATATAGATTCCCTGACCCCAACACACAAAAATGTCAACCCAACCTCTATTCCTTTCCCTTGACTGCATAGAGACATGTGTTGTGTTCAATATTCTTGAAAAAAATGGTTTTATATCTCACTCACTTAATTTTTCTGATACTCCTCAGATTTTGTATACATTTGAGTTTCTGATATAATTTTCCTTCAGCTTAGAGAGATTTTTTTAACAGTTTCTTATAGTGTTAGTCTATTGGCAGTGAATTATCTCAGCTTATTTTTATGTGAAGTATTTTTATTCTATCTCTCCTTTTCCAGAATACTTTAATTAGATACAGAATTAAAAGTTGAAATTTTTCCTATTTCAGTACATTTGAAGTCATTTCTTTGTCTTCTACTTTGAATTGTTTCAAATTTTTTGGTAAATTGAATTTTCTTCTTTGGCATACAATGTAGCTTCTTTCATGTCTTTTAGTTGTTGTTTTTTTTTTCTTTGAAGTTGGAGAAATACCATATTTGCTGGCATATAAGACAACTTTTGAAACGAAAAACTGTCAACTGAAAATCGGGTGTCGTCTTATACTCCGAGTATATCCCAAAAAAGTCTCGATATGCCGCTAAACAAAAATCATCTGGATATTGCCACAAAACGAATTTTCCAACTCAATCCTGCACCAATCACTGCAAGGCTGCTCAGACCACCTCTCTAACTTGGCCAATCCAAGCAGGCTTTTGATGCATGCAAATTAGACAATGTTCTGGACCCGAATCTACACTGTCAAAAGCCTGCTACTATGGGCCAGAGTCAGAGAGGAAGTCTATTACAGTATACCCTTTGAACCTTTGCTTGTTGTGATTGGCTCACTGTGGTACATACAGTTGCAGCACAGGAACATTCTATCTTATACAGCGAATATAGACCTACACCTATGTTTTAACTGTAAAATTAGGGTTTCGTCTTATACGCCCAGTGGTCTTATACGCCGGCAAATACGGTAGGTAGTAAAGCAAATAAGGCACTGGACTAGAGGCACTGTTCACAATTTGATTCCTAATTTTCCCTAAGAACAACCAGGAGTGATACCTGAATACAAGTTTTGAACACAGCCATTTGCGACCCAAAATTTTTTTTTCTTTCTTAATACTTATTAATTAGATTAAGAGGTGCTTTTATTTTTCTCTTTTGTCTTCATTGAGCTTAGGGGTACACATCCAGCTATGGTCAGGTCTTACTCCTGGCTCTGTGCTCAGGGATCATTCTTGGTGAGTATTGGGAGACCACAAGATATAGCCTCCTGAGTGAAAGGGTGAAGGTAAGCAGTTCACACACTATCCTGTCTCTCCAGTCTCTTTCAGTGGGCTTCTTGAATATTTTTTTCATCAGAAATTTGTGTGTTAGATCTTTTGATACTTCAGAAGTACATGTGTTAGATTGTTTTCTATTTTGTTTTGTTTTGTTTTGGGGTCACACCTGGCAGCACTCAGGGATTACTTCTGGCTCTAGGCTCAGAAATCTCCCCTGGCAGGCACAGGGGACCATATGGATGCCAGGATTCGAACCACCGTCCTTCTGCATGAAAGGCAACAGCCTTACCTCCATGCTATCTCTCTGGCCCATGTGTTAGATCTTTTAATACTGCCCTAACAGTCAGTAAAACTCAGTTCTTGATTTTTCTTGTTCAGTCTTTTATTGCTTTCTGAGCTTTAACTCAAAAATTTCTATTATTATGCCATTACACTCATTTGTGTTTTCTTCTTTTGTGATGTCTAAATACACTTACGCTTATTTAGTGAAATTTTCACTTTAGCTTTTTTTTTTAGCTATGGGATGGAATCATTTAGATTTAGAATCATTAGAATCATTCCATTTAGAATATAAATGTAATCATTTAGATTCTTGTCAATACCTTTTGTTTATTTCATTATACTCAAGCTTTCTTTTAAGTTGTTGAGCAATTTATGATGACTACTTTCAAGGTCTTGTCTAGTTTTATCATCTTTAATGTCTAGATTATAGGTCTCACTTTACTGCTTTGCTACACATCTTAGAATTGGGAAGGTGCTAAATATGATTGTTTTATGATATATCAAATTGACTAGACTGAATTATAATCCCTAGAATTTTCTTTCCAATATGTTTCTGATTAGGTTATTAAGAGATATTCTCCCCAAAATATTTTGAGATGAAAGAAAGCAGAAACTATTAGGTTTCACACACATCCACACACTATTCCAATTATTCAATCAAACAGAAAACTAGATCATGTTCTGAAGGCATTTTTTCAGACTTAATCGAAGTTTTAAAAGTTTTTATAGTCTTGGAATTTTTATTGAGTATTGTTCATGTCTTATTCAGTCACCTCTTAATTTCATAAAATACAGATTATTCTAAATGGATCTGAATCAATCATCTTGATATTTTTATCCTCTCTTCTTCATTGTTGGGGATTTTATCCTTGCAATGAGAGTAGTTGTTTCCATATCTGGTGCATATATGCTTCCCATGTGGTGCTCTCTAGAGCTCACATTATCAGCTTGCAGTGCTCTCCTCAGGTGACAATACTCAGTGAAGTTTGCACTCCTTTAGTTGTAGTGCCAGTACACAGGTTTTTCAGGAACTTACATTCTAGTTGTGCCATGCACATTCTGGTTATAGTGCTTGCCAAGAATCTTTGTGATGCTCACTCATGCTTACCTAGCATTTGTGCACTTTATTCTTATGCTCTCTGTGGGTCACACTTCTTTCATGTTTCTTGTACATGTCTGAATGCAAAGAAAGTGGAAATTCCTTGCATCATCAGGAATCATGACAGCAGAGTTGTCATGGTCAATTGGAGATCTGCAAGGATAGTATGAGGTATATGTGATAGCCCTGGAAATTGAACTCCAGAACATATAGTTTACAGGACAGACTGTCTAAATCACTGAGCTATTCCTCTAGGCCTGAATACATTTTTAAGCTGTTAAAAGGAGCTCAGACCTTCTGAGTTCAGTTGCCAAAGAGCTCGGTCAGAGGGAGTACAGCAGGTAAGGCACTTGCCTTGCATGCCACCAAACGAGATTCAATTCCCAGAACCCCATATGGTTTCCTGAGTCCACCAGGAGGGATTCCTGAGTTCAGAGCCAAGAATAACCCCTGAACACCACCAAAGTAACCCCAAAACAAGAACAAAACTTAACAAAAAAAAGAGCTTGGTCAGAAATGACTCTTCCTCCTCTGCCTATTATGATTTTTCCTTTCCTGATTCCTTCTCCTGTGGACTTCTTTTGGCTAAGTCAGTTAGACAGTGAGGCAATTCATTCTGCTAATCAACATGATATATGTATGTGTGCTGGTGTGTATTTATTTATTTATTTATTTTTGGTTTTGGGTCACACCCGGCAGTGCTCAGGGGTTACTCCTGGCTCTATGCTCAGAAATTGCTCCTGGCAGGCACGGGGGACCATTTGGGGTACCGGGATTCAAACTGATGACCTTTTGGGAGCCGGGAGGTGGCGCAGGAGGTAAGGTGCCTGCTGCCTTGCCTGTGCTAGCTAGGACGGACCACGGTTCGATCCCCCGGTTCCCATATGGTCCCCCGTGCCTGCCAGGAGCGACTTCTGAGCGCATAGCCAGGAGTAACCCCTGAGCGTCACTGGGTGTGGCCCAAAAACCAAACTGATGACCTTTTGCATGAAAGGCAAACGCCTTCCATGCTATCTCCCAGGCCCCTGATGTGTATTTATTATGAGAATGAACTATATGCAGTATGAATTAGTGCAAATATAAATATCCAACCACAAATAGCCTACTTGTTTTGCTTTTCTGGTTCAATCCTGACTCATTTGTTTTCTTTCATTTTTAAAAACTGTATTGAATCACTGTGAGACAGCAGTTACAAAGTGGTTGATGGTTCAGTTTCAGTCATATAATGTTCCAGCACCCATCAATGTGCCCATTTTTCTCTCCCCATCCCAACCTACCTCTGTGGAAGACACTATTCTCTCTCCTTTTAACCTTTTAGTTAGTGTGGTTTACAATACTGTTACTAAAGGAGTTTAGTGCATATCACTTCACCTCCTTTCAGCACTCAGTTCTTATACAGAGTGATCATTTCAACCTTCATTGTCAATCCTAACTACTTAACCCTGACATATCCTGGTCATTATTAGACTGTTGAATATCTGAAATTTGTTCTCTTCCCTTAAAGGGGTTTGAGGCGAACTTTTCAGTTCTGTGGAGCTGTTTAAATTTGCTTTTTGGGGATGTGTGGGGCACAGTGGCAAGGACAGTGATGGGGATCACTCCAGCTGTGATAGGGAAACATACTAGAGACTGAGCCTGAGTTTTGTATATACAAAGCATATTCTCAGCCCTATGTGCACTCTCTCTCTCTCCTCTCGCTCTCAATCCTTAAAAAACTCGAATTTTTTGCATCTTGTTTTTAAGTCTTTAAGTTTTGTTACGGGTGAGTCAAATAGAAACTAAAATCTTTATTCTATTCTTTGATTCCTTTTCTGAATGATTCAGGAGTTGAAAGAGCTTTCTCTTTAGCTGGCCAAAGAAACATCACTAGTTCTAGTTTGCTTCGGAAATTTTCTAGTTGGAGAATTTTCCTTTATCTGGTGATATGAAGTACTTTGATTTGCTATGAAAATATAACAAAGTATTTAACCACAGACGTGGGTGGACTTTTATACTGATTTCCTCAGCGAAACCACTGAGACTGTCCCTGGCAAATTCCTGATAACTTGACCTTCCTCAAATCAGAGATACCACTTAAGTTACTCCTTGTACCATTATCATGAAAATGTTTCTAAGACAATCACAGGGCTTATCTCATTTTTTTCTGTCAGGAAACACAATCTTAGACTACTTTTGGTAATGTTGGGACACTTTTTTTTTTTTTTTGGTGCTTACAGGAAGTCAAGGATGGCTCTTGATATCATATCATGAACAAGAATGAAAATATACCTTCTTGGTTGGAAGATAAAAAATTATTTAAAAATTAGTACATTTAAGAACTCACAGGAGAAAGATATTCAGATATGAAAGATATGTTCAGAGAGAAACATATTAACAGTAGAAAATGGTCCCAATGCCCTCCAAAAAATGATGTTAAGATTGGAAGCATCTTGAAGAAAGCTCAGCTGCAGTTTTGTGACTTAACCAAGACATAGTTTCTGGGAGGTAAGGCAGACATTACCTCTGTCAAAACTCAAATTTTCTGAACTGGAGTAGTAGTGCAGTGGTAGGGCGCTTGCCTTGCACTTGGCTGACCTGGGAAGGACCTTGGTTTGATCCCCAGCATCCCATATGTTCCCCCAAGCCAGGAGCGATTTCTGAGTGCATAGCCAGGGGTAACCCCTGAGCGTAAGAGGGTGTGACCCGAAAACAAAACAAAACAAGAAAAACTCAAATTCTCTTCAAAACTCTAAGAGTTATTTCAGACTTCTTTTAGACTCCAAATCTGTTTGTGTTTGCTTGGTTTTGGGCCACACCCAGCAGTGCTCAGGGGTTACTCCTGGCTCTGCACTCAGAAATCATCCTAGTGGGCTCTGGGGACCACTTGGGATTCTGGGATTGAACCCCAGTTGGCCATGTGCAAGGTGTTTATCCTATATGCTGTGCTATTTCTCCAGGTCCCAGACTCGAAATCTTATTGTTCTTGCTGCACTAGGCTAACAAAGGCAGAACCTCAATTAAGCTTGAGAATGTGAACAATAATAAATAAGGGAGAGGATGTCAGCCTGGAACTGGAGTATATAACAGTTTGAAACTGCATTTTCCTGTGAGCAGAAAGGAAGCTGACCCAGCTAAAGAAAATATTTATATATGTGAAGGCTGGAAATTAAAGGCCTAGGACTGTAAGACTTAGAATGTCACAAGGATGAATTAAGAATAAATTCTGCGGGGCCCGGGAGATAGCATGGAGGTAAGGCGTTTGCCTTTCATGCAGAAGGTCATCAGTTCAAATCCCGGTGCCCCATATGGTCCCCCATGCATGCCAGGAGCAATTTCTGAGCATGGAGCCAGGAGTAACCCCTGAGCACTGCCGGGTGTGACCCAAAAACCAAAAAAAAAAAAAAAAAAGAATAAATTCTGTGGGCTGGAGCAGTGAAAATCCCATGAAGCAGTGGTAGGGCATTTGCTTTGCATGTGACTGACCCAGGATGGACCTGGTTCAATCCCCAGTGTCCCATCTGGTCCCCAGGAGCAAATTCTGGGCACATGGCCAGGAAAAGCCCCTGAGCGTAACCAGGTATGGCTCAAAAAAAAAGTAGAAAGAAAGAAAGAAAGAAAGAAAGAAAGAAAGAAAGAAAGAAAGAAAGAAAGAAAGAAAGAAAGAAAGAAAGAAAGAAAGAAAGAAAGAAAGAAAGAAAGAGAAAGAAAGAAAGAAAGAAAGAAAGAAAGAAAGAAAGAAAGAAAGAAAGAAAGAAAGAAAGAAAGAGAAAGAAAGAATAAATTCTGCTTTTACTTGTTTATTAATTTTTTAATATATTGAATAGACTTGATCCTTCAAGTCCATGTTCTCTCTTGAACACATATCTTTCTATATCTCTACGCTTGCTTGTTTGTCCTTTTAAACTCTTGCGCTCTCCTTTCCTTCTTCCCCACCCAGATCTTTCTAAGTAAATTACATTCAACAAAAACTCTCTGGCTTCACTAAAAATGCGTTGTATGCATTCTAGGGGCAGGTTCCTTGGTGGTCTGTGGGCTTTGGGAGTCATTGAGTTTATTCATGAATAGAATAAAAGGACAAATGAGGCAAATGCCAGTAAGTACACAGAATATCATGTCCTTGGGGACATAATACAGTTTACTTTTGTACTGTCCTTAAGAAAATAAGCTTATTGAAAAATGTAGGCTTTTGCCTTTGTTCTCTCGACACAGTGTTGCACTCAATTTACTGAAGAGGAAAGCGAAAGAACCCCTGAGTGGGTCAGAAGACCTTGAATGTGGCCCTGGCTTTCTCCCTGCCTGCCCCAGGCATGTCACTTCAATTTTCTAAATGCTTGTCTCCTCAACTGCAAAGGAATGTTAGAAACAAAAGACAAGCACATTTTCTTTTGCTTTCCACCCTGCAGCTTCCTTCCCTTGGTCCCAGCAAGGTCTATTAATTTATTCAGAACATTTATCAAATGCTTCATGTGAAGTGCAGTTCCAGTCTTTTAATTGAAAGAAGAGAACTTCCCCACCTCAAGGAATCCCAGGATGAGATCTCACAGGCACAGAAAATCCCATGAAACCAGTTCTCCTATATGAATCATTCCAACCTAGCTAGGCCTCCGTTGCTATGCACAGTGAGTAACTGGGGTTCCATCAATCCTTTCAGAGAATTCTGTGGAGGAAGAGAACAGAGCATGCAGCTAGTTCAGAGATTCAGACATAACAGGGTAGAAACACATCCAGGCAACCGCGTGAGGGCAGTGAGCTGGCTCATTTCTTTGCTGGTGCACTCCTGTCTCTGAATGGGACTGAAACAGTGATTTCAGATAGAGATAGATTCTCTGCACCCTGCAAGAAGTCATCTTCATGAGTTCTTTTGCCATAACAAACAGCTTAGAGTTGAGGATCTAAGTAGCATGAATGTTCCTTCTTATGGTCGGGAAGCTGAAAGTGTGTGCCCAATCTCCTTCTACCCTGTCTTATGTGGCCTTTTCTCTGCCCATCTCGAGTGTCTCTGTGTTTTCAAATTTCTTCTTTTGGTCAGGAAGAGAGGTCAGTGGGAAGGGTGGAATTTAGGCCACAAATAAAAATCACTTAAGTTCTGTTCCTGTCTCAAATGACCTAAGCAGTGATCAAACCAGAGTCTCAGTGGAAGCAGCCCCAAATGACACAAGTGTCTTCCCTCCCCGCCTTGTTCCTTTTACAAAATTTCCCTTCCGTTGTGGTACTTTCATACTTGGCAGCATCACACTTGTTTTTGGTGCTTGCACACTCAGCTGAGGGACCCAACAAGGATCAAACACTTCAATTGTGTTATTCATTCATACATGTGCTCACAGGATGTTGCACACCTACCTGCAATGCTCACATTATTAATAGCAGTGCTCTGTAAGGCCCAGTACTTTAATTCCAGAGCGCTCACACCTGACTGCAGAGCCTGAAGTCTCATGCTTTGTTGCAGTCGCTGGGATTTCATTCAGTGCATGTGGGTGATATCAGGGGTCAAAATCATGCTAGCAAGGTAGGCACTTCCTCCTGTTACCTCCTCTGCCCTCAAATCTCCTCTTCACAGGTCTTCCTTGCAGGACACCAGCCACACAGGTTAGACTCTTTAAGGGCTTCATCCAAACTTCTTAATCACTTCTTTAAATGTCTTACTCCCCTCCATTAAATTGTCACATTTTGAGGTTCTTGAGAGTAAAGGCTTCACTCATGAAACTGGTGACACAACTCAACTTGTAATAGCTGCCAACTCTGGATTTCTCTCTGTTTGGCATAGCAGGTGGCAGAGCGGGGTTCAGGGGCCCTTTCGGCCCTCCTAGGGGTGGAATGGAGGGGGGTGGCTAGGAGGGCGCTGCCCAAATGCCAAGGCTGACAAAGAAGCTGAAGAGGAAGCCAGTAGGCACTGCAGTTCAGAATGTGCGAACATGGCCCTTTTCCAAAATTAGCGAGCTCCGTGCTACTGCGCAGCTCTAAATAGCGCCTGTTGATGCTGCTGTCAGCTGTTTCCAGGCCTCCGTCTGGCATCTTTAACTCCTGGGTGCACTGGCCTGCCCCCAGAGAAGTGGCCTTTGAGTGCAGCCCCACCATGAGCTGAGAAGCCTGGCGCCATCGGGCTGGCTCTCCGTCTCCGTCTGGTCTGATCTCATTGTCAATGCTGGTCATTGCTCTCCTGAAGGGAAAGGCGGGATTTGGCACATGGAACAAGAAATTATTTCAGGGAAAGCCTGTTGCCATGGGGACGGGTTGTCAAATGCTTTTCTGTGCGGGAGGTGTCAAGAGGGGGCCTGCAAGCTTCTCCCAAACACCCCTGGGTGGCTTCCTAATCTGCAAGGGAAAACAATGAGTGATGGGAGGTGGGGAAGGAGAGGAAGCTCTCCATTGTCAAAAATTCATCAGGAGTGAACTTAAGGTCTGGCCTTTCTAAGGGAACCTTCACCTGGCTTGCTTGGGGACCAGAGGTGTTTGCTTGCGTGACTCTCAGAATCTCACCGAGTTCCACCAGAAGTTATCCCGGAGCACAAAGCCAGGAATACTCCCTGAGCACTGCCAGATGTGACCCAAAAACCAAAATAAATCCAAGACTCAAATTACATGCCTGAGGATGGGGTGGGATGTGTGATAGTTTTTGAAGAGGAAACTGAAGATGGACCTCCAACGAATCGGAAATTGTGCTCTGGACTTTCATCTGTGCTCAGCGGTCAGCTTACTCTGTCAGAGATGCTGGGGAGACAGAAACTGCTCCAGTCCAGAGTAGAAAGAAGGACGAGATCAAACAACTGAAATGAAGTTTAATACTTTAATCGTCTGCCAACAAGACCCCCACACTGGCCAGCCAGGGTCACCTCCTGAAGGAGATGAGCCCGCCCAAGGTCATAAGGAAGATTATATTGGGAACGGATATAGGGAGGTTCCAGTTTGCTGATGATACTTCAAATAATTGGCTATTATCTAACAGTATTTTCCTACTGTTTCCTTGTCCTTCTCTGATAGGCTACCTGGCAGGTAACTTGGAGCAGGGTCTATGGAAATAGGCTTAAATACCTCTGCAGTTTAGCACTGAACAAGCCACTGCACGTGACTCTGAGGGTCTGCAGACTTCAGCCACTTCAGCTTTGGAGGTGAAGGCACCTCCTCTTGAGATGATAGAGACCATGATTAAGCATGAAAATCTCTGAGTTTCTGGCCATTCTGCCTTTCAGTCCTCCTGCCAGCATTTGCACAGGAGGCCTGACTAGCCAGTAGCAACTGGACAGACAGAGTGCAGTAGGTTTCCTTACCCTACTGCACTCTTCCTGCCTTTTCATTTCACAGATGCTCTCCACCACCACCACAGCCCTTTAAACCAATTGTGCTCTTGTTTGTTTACTCCTGACTCTGCACTCAGGGATCACTTCTGGTGATGCTTGGGGGATCATATGTGGTACTGGGTGTCAACGAGGTTGGCTGAGTACAAAACAAGCACCTTACCCACCTTGGCGCAATCTTTTTGGTCCCCAGTTGCATTCTTAATTCATATCAGTGTCCATTTCCCAGAGGATCCAACTAGTAAAATTTAATTTTTAACAGAATGTTTGCCATAAATGTAGCCACAGAAATCTTTAGTGTTTGGAGGTGGGGTTTTGTTTTGGCTATATTTGATGGTGTCCAAGGCTCAGAGATCACTCCTTGCAGGATTGGGGAATCAAATAGGTGACTTAGGTTGGAAGCAGTTTGATCACATACAAGGCAAGTGCCCTAATACACTACCTTGCACCAGTCCTAGAAAACTTTAGTTTTTAGCCTCAGGGACATCTCAGAATTAAGGGGATAGTTTTACGGGGTGGGGTGCTAGAATCACTCCTGGTTCAACATTCATGAATTACTCCTGGCAAATTCAGGGGACCATATGTGGTGCCAGGGCTCAAACCTGGATTTACTGTGTGCAAGACAAACATCTTCCCTGCTATACCATCTCTCTTGTTCACAATGGCCAGTGGGGCAGGCCAACCAGCTAGAGTTTCTAGGGGCAGGAAAAACAATATCTGGTGCCTCTGTCAAGTGGTAGCACAGAATTAGTCATTCTGACTGTGGCATGATCCTGCAGGAGACCATATAGGGCCAGTTTTTAAGCTAGATCAGACACATGAAAGGCAAGTACTCTGCCCATTGTACTATTTCTCTTGGCCCCTCTACGCATCCAAATAAAGTTTGAACACTATCCCCAGACATCAGAAAGACCTTCACAATTAGAGCAAGGGTCAAGGTTGCTGTCACAGAAATATGAAAGATATAGAAACAGTCTGGGTCCCCACAGATAACATCCCCCTCAAAGCTGACCTTTTCTTCTCCTTTTCTTGGCCTCCAGGCACCATTTTTGGTTCTCTCCTCATACAGCTTCATGTTCCACTCTCCTCTGGGCTTACAACACAGTGGATCGAAGATGGCCGGTCAAATGTCTTCATTCTAATTGGTCATTTTTGGGGCCATGGGGCAGGAAACATCTCCCCAGGGGTTCTCAAGGATTTCAGGGTCATTCCAGGCAGTATTCAGCAAGTCTGTAATGACTTTACATTTCCTTGTTCAGGCCTGGCAATGATGCATTCATCAAGCTCAGCAGTGCTGATGGCCACCCAGGCCACACCTGATGTTCTCAGGGCCTATCAATGCCACCCTCAGCAGTGCTCACTGGATCCAGCAAATGTAGTAAATCAAATGTGGGTCCTCATATATGCAAAGCATGTGTTCAAACCCTTTTAGCTGTCTCCCCAGCTCCCATTTTAATTTCTTTTAGAATCAGATGAAAAATAGATCATTGAACCAGAGAGACAGTACAGGGCATAAAGAATTTGTCTAGCATACAACTGATACCTTTTCAGTTTCTAGCACCACATATGGTCCTCCAAGACTACCAGGAGTGATCCCTGACCACTGGCAGGTGTGACCAAAAAAAAAAAAAAAAAAAAAGAACGAAAGAATAAAAGAAAGGACTATAGTAATAATAAATACATTATCTCGAATCTAGTCCAAATTACATTCATCTTTATTCTCACACTGTTTCATGTCTCTTTTTTAATTCTTTATGTAAGAAGGGTTACATTTTGATATTAATTCTCTGACACAATAATATGGTTTCCTACCAATCAATTTATTTCTGACAGTAACTAATCCTCACACATTTAGGATAGAGTCCAAAAAGACACACTCCACTTTAGGTATCAGTTGCATTACATTACCTAAGAAATACAAATTTGGGTTGCTTATAATCCACCTATCCTCATATGATAATTTTCTAGAATAACTCAAAAGATTCAGAAAACATTATATTTCTGATTGTCATTTTACTATAATGGATACAACTCAGAAACAGCAAATACAATAAACAGAACTGGCAAGATAAATTGAAGTAGAGATTCAGGTGCTTATGGCCCCTTTGAGGAGAGCAGAGTTAGCAGTCCTTTTAGTATTTAATACACTCGCCGAAGAGCATTCTCTCTGAACACTATTATTCAGGGCTTTTTTTTTTTTTGGGTCACACCCGGCAGTGCTCAGGAGTTACTCCTGGCTCCATGCTCAGAAATTGCTCCTGGCAGGCACGGGGGACCATA
>PVKC010009027.1:0-27357 GCA_004027635.1 Crocidura indochinensis
ATGACCTTCTCATGAAAGGCAAATGCCTTACCTCCATGCTATCTCCCGGGCCCCGAATTTGGATCTTTAAGGATGCAAAGAAGCCTGATTGATAGGAAACTTTTGTGTATAAAAACATAGAGGGGTGAGTATTTCCACAGTATCAGACAGGGTGACTATCTGACTGGATAAAGTTTGTAGTCAGTTCTTTTTTGTTTAGGGCCATGCCTGTGCTGCTTATAGTTTACCTCTGGCTCTGAGTCAGGGATTACTGTTAGAGGGTTTGGTAAACAATATGGAGTGTCAGGGATTGAACCCAGGCAGCCACATACAAGGTCTTAACTCTAGAGCCCATGAAATTAATTCCTTAAACTCCTAGCCTCCAAATTTTAAGGATTAAATTTATAGTTAATTTTGTGACATACTGACAGCAAATTAAGTAAATCAAACTCAAGTAAAAAAATAGAACATTTATTGGTTCAAATATCTAATAAGGTGATAACTGGATCAATTAAACTTTGGTTTTCATGTTGGTATGTTTGTCCTGTTCTGCTGTACTCTGATTACCCCTGTGGAATGAGGTGATGTCATCTTTAGTTGAGGTATATTTTGGTTGAAACACTATTTGCATATAGTGAATCCAGAGCTCATGGGTCTAATAGGGTCACATTTATCTTTTTTTTTTTTTTTTTGGTTTTTGGGTCACACCAATTTATATTTTTACCAAATCCTTTATAAATCATGTTGTCCTAGCAGAGTGAGATGCAAATTTTTATAAGCATTCCTCCAGAGTAGAAACACTCCTACCCACATCATATAGCTATGGATGAGAGAGGCCAAATATGGGAGCTATTGGCTAAAGGGAGAAATGCAACCAACCAACATCTAATACTTTCCCTTATATATGATGAAGTTTCAATTGGATCTGATCCCTGAAGGGGCTGACATCCAAATATTTAAATGATTAAATTAAATAAAAACAAGAAAAAACAGAGCAAGCCTATTTTCTTATTTTTTACAGAAGAAATATATCATTGACACATGTTTGAGAGAGAGAGAGTTAGGAATATTAGAGCTATAAAAAATATTCCCCCAAATTGATTCATCATTTCATCAATGTGTAACCACAAAGGTGAGATTAATTCTGAATCGTGTACATTTCAAGACTAATTCTGAATATATTCTCTGTAGTCAAAATTTTTAGAGCTCTCCACTCAGTTTTATTCATGCAAACTCAGGACAGAAAAAGTATCAGTATGATGCAGCAAGAATATTTAAATAAAACATTTATTGTATTTCCCAAAATGTTTTTCTTAGTAAGCTTCTAATATCTATAACTGTAGATGTGTCATCATTACTTAGCTGGAATGTTTGCATTATTAGAACCACATTAGGCAGTAAGCAAAAACACATGCCCAGGAGTCTAGTTATGAGATTTGTGCATGTTTTCTTTGAGTTGAAACAAAAGAATAATGACCAGCAGCGTTCAGCAACTTAGCCTTGTCTCTATCCTATTAGGATCATATTCCCAGGAGACAGCTCTGATTTTAAAAGCTATTTGCAAATGTATAGTGACTTTCTTTATTGCAATTTTTCACAAAGAAGTTGCAGAATTGAGCAGGGAGGAAACACAAAACATTATAACCTGAGGATGTCATTTTTTTTTTCCAGAAGTGACTAACAAATGACCAGATACTGAGGTATTGTGTTTTCCATTTTGTAATGTAGCTGACTTACCCATTTGCAACATTTTGCTGAGAAAGTCTCTGGAACATTCAGATTAATGATGTACCTTAATTAATTGAGATTATAGTTATGTGCTGAAAGACATGTCATAGTTTATTTTTATTCTCTATGTAATAACATCTATGATATTTTATCTGAAGTTCACAAATTAAATCCGCTGAAATATAATTTAATTATGTGCCTCTATTCAGTGATTTTTTTTTACCAGAGAATGACTTAAGTTTTTGACAATATTTTTGGTATATATTGCCCATTTTTTGGACTTACTATCCATTTCAGTCCTACTATATACTAGCCATTGAGACTCTGCAATAAAGAAATTAAAATGATGTGAAAAGTCACAAAATAATTACAAATGTGGGGAAATTTATTAAAAAATCTTAATGAAGAAATTGCTACTGCTTATGAAAAATAGATCTAAATTAGTCCATGGGACAAATTGTCAGAGAAGATGCCCACAATTATGTGGCTTTTTGGTTGAAATGAGATCAATTAATAAAATTATGTAGGCTAGATCTTTGATTTGAAAGAGAACAGGATTCAAACAAAATTCATAAGCTAGCAAGAAGGGAAGAGCACATGCAAGAGGGTCAGAGCCAGTGATGCCAATGAGAAGATAATTATGAAAACCTTAAAATTAAGGTCAACTGACATTCTTACTAGCAGTGATTGAGAGTTCCTTTCTCTCTGCATCATTGTAGCATTGATTGTTCTTATTCATCATGATATATACCAGTCTTTGTGGTGTGAGATGATATCTCATTGTTGTTTTACTTTGTATCCCCCTAAGGATTAATGGTGCAGAGCATTTTTTTTTTCATATGGCTTATGGCCATTTGTATTTCTTCTTCGAGGAAATTTCTGTTATTCTCTTTTTCCCATTTTTGATGAGATTGGATTTTCTTTTGTTTTGGAAGTTTAACGAGTGTCTCACATATCTTTGATAATGACCTCTTACTAGATAAGTATTAGACAAAATTTCTCCCATTCTATAGACTTTTTGGATCCTGATCATTATTTGCTTTGAGGTTCAGAAACTTCTTAATATAGTTTTTTTTTTTTTTTTTGCTTTTAATCAGAAGAGGATCACCTCTTATAGAAGCAGAAAGATGTATGGGAGGCCAATGGGGTTGAGAGGTGGGGAATCAGTAGTGGAAGGAAATGACACTGGTGAAGTGCTAAAGTAAAGGGTATTGAAACACTATATGTCTGAAACCCAATTGTAAACAACTTTGTCATTTCACAGTGACTAAATTATTTTTTACAGAGCTTTAAAATATTTTTTAATAAATTTTAAAAATGGTTAGCAGTCTAAGTTTGTTTTATTTACTGCAACAATGATAAAGGAAGTGGAACCGGGACTGAGTGCTGAAAGGGGGTAAAATGTTATTCTTAATACATGTCCAGTAACATTATTACAAGCCATAATGTCAAAATATGAGACAAAGGCAAAGAAAAAAAAAGAAAAGAAAAAGAAAATAAAAAATAAAAAAAGAAAGACTAAAGAAGAAAAACATTTTTATCATAGAAACAGGTTGTGGGGAGGAAGAAAATGGGGACATTGTGGGAATGAAATGGATACTGGTAAAGAAAGGGTTTGGTGTTGGAACACTACACTGAAAACCTAATCATGAATAACAATGTAACCTTGTAAGTAGCAATAAATCAATAAAATATTAAAAGAAAGAAAACTAATGTCAAGTAGTGATACTTTATTTTGGGTAATTGGGAAGCCATGTTGAATACACACACATATATACATATATTTATATATACATATATATTTATTTAAATAATTGGGGGAACATCCATCAGTGCTCACAGATTATTCCTAGCTTCACACTTATAAATAACTCTTGGTAGTCTCAGGGGAACATATAGGATGCCAGGATTAAACTCAGGTTGACCACATGCAAGGTTATTGCACTACCAGCAGTACATCACTCTGGTCTTGAATTTGAACTTGATTGGTGACTTTAACTGATAAGAGTTTTTTTGCCATCATGCATCATTCAAAAAATGGCTTTCAATGTGTACATTGATCTTAAGTGATACATGATCGTAAGTTAAATTTTTTCCTTTATTTTGGGAAAAACTTTTCATTTGTTACAAGTGACAAGGATTCTTGATAAGACACTTCCAATGCTCATATCAACAAAAAACAGATTCCTTCCAGAATTTCTTTAATAAAGTTGGCCAGTATTTTACTTTATATATTTTTATCAGAGGCTAGGTTATCTTATTATTGTCAAATTATATATATATACTTTTACAATATATTTTATATATAAATACATGTGTTTAGTTAATATGTTTTTAATTATATACTATATATATCCATTTAGCTTTAGAAGTTCTTTGGAACAAAAACTAAATTTATCGCTCCTTGGCCTTTAAGGTAAGATCAAGTGTAGAAATAAACCTAAAATTAGGTCTTCAGTTAATTTCCAATTTTAGTGTAAGTTCCATTAATTTGTCCTTTTCTATGTTTCTATCATAAAGTATCCATAAGATTTTAATCACATGATGCACAGTTAATAAATGAAAGACTTTTAGAGACCATAGATCTGATTCAGACTGGTCTCTGCTATTGTGAATGATATTAACATGAGTAACTTTTCTAATAAACTAGAACTAACAGGTTTCGCTTTTTTCTTTTTTCTTTTATTTTTATTTTTATTTTTATTTTTTGAGTCACACCCGGCAGAGCTCCTGGCAGGCTCTGGGGTCTATATGGGATGACAGGATTCAAACTACCATCCTTCTGCAAGAATGGCAAACGCTGTACCTCCATGAAATCTCTGTAGCCCCAAACAGTTTTTTTTTTTATTCTTCGGCCTAAAATTTCTTTCAGTTAACTTATTTCTAATGAACATATTTTACCTCTAAGAATTTTTAATAGGGTGGGAGATATATGCATCAGAAAAGTTTTTGCTACTTATGTTACCCCAACAAAACTCTATTATGAAACTCTTTTAAGTGTATTAAAATATGAATTAAATAAAATTTCCAATTCATGCTTTCTTTTCTACTTTGAAACAGTCATTGGATTGAAATTTTCCAAGGTAACCAAACAAATAATGTGCAAAAACATTTTCTTACCCCATTTTTGTCCACCTGTAAGCAACAAGACAGTGAATATTAGAACTTGGCCCCACCTTTTTCAGAGATTGATATAAATGAAGTGTAGATGATTGGATTTTGCAAGATCAGATTGAGGCAACTGACCTATGCCAACCCTTTGCATAAAGGGCAAGGCCAGAGTGAGATGTACCAAGTCATCAGTACTAGTCATACAATAGGCAGAATTTCAATGGCCCTGTCAGTGTTTTTAACAAAAAAGGAAACATTTCTGCCCCGCAGTCATTGCAACTATTAAAGAGAAGAGAGGTCATTATTTTTTTTTTATTCTTTTTCAGTCATCAACAGGTCTTGATGAGAGATAATACTCGATTAATTTTCTTTTTTCTCTTTCTTTTTAACATTAAACATTTTAGTAGTTGAAATGATTTTAGACAATTCCAGGACATGGAGAGTTAGGGCGTCAGCAATGCCCCCAACCTAATGTCATTAAATGCTCAACAATGACTTTAAAATAAGTAGCTTTTTGAAAGTTATGTCTTTGAAGTTTCATTAATTAGTCATATCACTGGAAATGCATGGCTAAAGTAAATTACAGTGTTTAAAATATCTACTCCTTCAATGTGAAAGATGAAAGGATCCTGCTACCTTGTCTTTATACTAATGAAGATATTATTAATTGGTTTAGCAAAAACATAGATCTAACCATAATGTGCAACAGTTATTAAAGATAATTAACTACAGATCATTGGTTTGAAACATCTAGTCCAAAATGATTTCTGAAGGGCACATTATTCTACGAGATAAAATAATTAAATTTCTAACTGCTGCACGATACAACTGTGGCATATCTAGCGTTTTAATTTCTTTTGTTCTATTCTCAGGGTGCTCTTACTGTTTTAGGTTTTGAAAAAGCTACCCGTGTTTCACAGTGAGGTCTCTGTTCAGCATGTTTTGCCGAAATCTTTCATGTCTATGGAAAAATTATGATTGAAAGGAGTAAAATGACAAAAGATCTAATAAAATAGAGCACATAGATTTAGCTGCTTCTTACTGGAGAAAGGAACAGGGAACTCCGACAATTAGGTAACAAAATAAGTTACCTTAATGATATATCTTTCATACATATCTCTCACATTGTTTAAAAATTAAAAGCTCATGTTTTATAAAAGTGAAAATATAAGTCTGAAAAATACCATATTATGCATTACTGAATAATGCAATTATGTACCTACACACAATATAAAGCTAAACAGTTACAGTAGAAACAATAGAAGCAAGAAATCAGCAGGCTGTTTTTTAAGAGCTTTAAGATTTGTGACAAATATTTTGATTATAATTCTAAAAAATCATTTCATGGGGCCGGGGAAATAGCAAGGAGGTAAGGCATTTGTCTTTCATGCAGAAGGACAGTGGTTCGAATCCTGGCATCCCACATGGTCTCTTGTGCCTGCCAGGGGCGATTTCTGAGCATAGAGCAAGAAGTAACCCCTGAGCCCTGCTGGGTGTGACCCCAAAACCAAAAAACCAAAAAAACAAAAATCATTTCACTTTCATTTATCTTTTGAAGACCTATTAGCATAAAAGAGGAATGGTTAAGACTCAGATGCATAGGATAGTAGTTTTAGAATTCCCAAATAAATTTATGACCATAATATTTAACAATGGGAACATACTCAGATATTCCTTGACAGAGATCATCTTTAAAATGAAACCCGAAGTTCGGGGCCGGGAGATAGCATGGAGGTAAGGCGTTTGCCTTTCATGCAAAAGGTCATCGGTTCGAATCCCGGTGCCCCATATGGTCCCCCGTGCCTGCCAGGAGCAATTTCTGAGCATGGAGCCAGGAGTAACCCCTGAGCACTGCCGGGTATGACCCAAAAACAAACAAAAAAAAAAAAACAAAAAAACAAAACAAAAAAAATGAAACCCGAAGTTCATAGAAGCCTCAATATCATATGTACCAATCTTAAAAATATTTATGGTACCATCTGTGACCAAAAACTTGCTTTGTATAAAAAACAAACAGTGAAACATCATATCAATGTATTTTCTTTTTAGAAGCAATTCAAATTTGTATTAAATCTAAATGTCTTACTATGTGGAAGGCCTGGTAAAAGCAATGAATATTGAGTTTCAACGCCAGACTTAAGTGTAAGTAATATTGGTTATATCTTACTGTAAAATAGTAAGTATAAAAAGATACATTTTGGATACATTTTAAATATGAGTAATAAGTTGAATCAAAAATATAGCAAAATAGGGGCTGGGCGGTGGCGCTGGAGGTAAGGTGCCTGCCTTGCCTGTGCTAGCCTAGGACAGACTGCGGTTCGATCCCCGGTTCCTATATGGTCCCCAGGCCAGGGGCGACTTCTGAGCGCATAGCCAGGAGTAACCCCTGAGCGTCACTGGGTGTGGCCCCAAAACAAACAAAAAAAAGGCAAAATAAAGGCATTTCTTGTTGGAATTCAAGTTTAGAAAACCGACTAACGAAAAACTTGAACTTGCAAAATTTATTCTAATACTTGGAAAAGAGCAAAACCAAAATATTTAATGCATGTCTATTTAGGCCCAACACACAAAATATAGAGCTTTCTAAAAAATGCAACACAAGAGGGAAAATAGGCCTTGAAGCTAAAAGTGAATAGTCATTACAATCTGCTTATATAGTACAGATATTTATGACCTGTATCATAGAGGTTCTAAAACTCAAAAAAAGGAAAAATTTCTTTTGTGAAAGATTTGTAAATGCAGAGTTTTATTAGCTCCTCTTTTATAGACTGGTTCATAAAAACAAAAGAAGTTCAGACAATTTCTACAATGACAATAGTCACTTAACCTAGTTTTTCAAGTATTTATTTTCCAAGAATTCAAACTCACAGGAAATGAGTGTTCTATGTAAAAATTAGGTAGCTTTGCTATTAGGTACCTTGTGAAGGTAAATTTGGTTTGATTTCAGGTCCCCCAAATTCTCATCTGTCCTCTGAGGTCACTAACAGCTAGCTACCTGTCTCATAAACCTTTAACTTTTGTATTAGGTATCTGCAATTTAGTGATTATTTAAGGTGCTTGTTTCCTATGATCAATTGTTTTAGAAGTATTATTCTAATTGTGGAATAAAAGGCTTTAAAAACAAAATATATTTAAAAGAGTAAAAAGAATTTCAGAGACCTGAGTTGGAGAAATAATAGGTTTTCAAAAAATTCTATGATTGGAGTAGGAGCAAAAGCACAGGTTTAGAGCATTTGCTTTGCATGTGATAACCCAGATACCATCTTTGGCATCCCGTAAGATACCCTAAGCCTGTCAAGAGTAATTTTTGAATGCAGAACCAGGAGTAACCACCTCGATTTTGGACCAAAATCAACTAAAATGATTTATTTGATAGTATAATACACAGACAAGGAGACAAGACAGTATGGAAAAGAGGCCTGGGGGCCAGAAAAAAGCCCAGGAAGATAAAACACTTGCCTTGCTTGCACTTGATCCTAGACTGATCCCTGACACTTAATGTAGTCTCCTAAGCAGCAGAAAGAGTAATTCTTCTGAACATGAGTTGTGAGTAAGTTCTACAGCCTAACACAACTGGTGTGGCCCAAATCTCCTTACATTCCCAAGAAAAAAGAAAAAGGTTTGCCTAAAGATATGAACCATGGATACCAATGCTGAAGCTCGAGCCTATGGCCTTTCACTGGTAAACCATACCTATGTTCATCTCACATATACTTCTAGAAGTAAATATGCAAAATGTGGCCAGAAATTCTAAGACAATTGCTTTCTAGTCACATTTTGCATGTAGATAAAGTGTGTGTGTACATGTGTCTGTGTGTCCAACGCATAATTTAAAAAACAGGATTCGTTGACACAAGTTAAAATTCAAAAGTCCTAATCTCTACTCTTCTGAGAAAGTAGGAATCTCACAGTATCAGACTCAACATGGAGATTTTAGTGAACATCTAAGGGCATCATTATTGCTTTCTCTCTTTTTTTTTTTTTGGTGGTTTTTGGGTCACACCCGGCAGTGCTCAGGGGTTACTCCTGACTCCATGCTCAGAAATTGCTCCTGGCAGGCACGGGGGACCATATGGGGCACCGGGATTTGAACCGATGACCTTTTGCATGAAAGGCAAATGCCTTATCTCCATGCTATCTCCCCGGCCCCATTATTGCTTTCTCTTCAGAGTTCTCTAAGTGCCTCTTCACTTGGGCATAAGAACCTGGTTGCTCCTACTCAAATTGCTGCCATACTCAAATTGTTGACTAGTATGCTTGTTGCAACTTATTTGGATTACTTGATTGAGTATTTGGGCTTTTATGGTTAACACTGTCCAGGAGAAAAAGACAGTTTACCTGCTACTTCAGGTCATTCGACAGTTCAGCAGAACTGAACCATTGCCTAGTCCAATTCGTGAGACTAGAGCCTGCTAGGTACTCCTGCATAATATTTGGAGCAAGTTTATGCCACTCAGACTTTATGCACTGGAAAGGCAATGGTATTTTAAACTAATGTTCCAAATGATTTGGTTTCTTTTAATTTGTTTTTTGTTTTGTTTTGTTTTTTTACATTTGAGTCATTGTGTATTTTCTCAAGGTTAGAAAATTGCAAATCATTAGAACAACAGCTCAACATTTCGTGGTATTTAGGAGCTTGAAGATTTTTTTATCCTCCCTTGGATTTCACTTTATACATCCTAAAAAATATAATGTATGCTTCCACCTAACATAGCAGAACTTTCCATGGCCCATATTATAGTGAAAGTTTTAGTGAGAAAGTTTGCTTAAAGTCCCTTTATGAAAACCAAAATCACAAAAGTTCACATTATAAGGCTCAAGAAAACAGCCTAGAAAGCTTGTGCTGTGCCTTTTCTTGCTTCATATATTGTGTGTCAGCGTGCCTGTCCTCCTCTGTTGCTGCAGAGTGATCTGATGGGAGGTTATGGATGTGCTTTAATCAGATGGAGAGGTGGAGCCATCTGCTCTAACTTCCCAAGTTATTGTTGGCTCAGTAGCTATAGCTTTGGTTTGGGTCTTTTAACAGTTCATTTAACTGAGGATCAGGGAGTGCATTCAGAATATGAGACCCTTGGCATTGGTGAGCATTTATTACAGTTTTCTGCTCTTCCTTCCAATAAGCTCCTTCTAAATTTTTCTGTTTTTTTTTTCTCAAACCCATGTTTTAAAAAAAATGTTCTTCCTTTGTTTCTTTCAAGGGCTTGTTTCTACTTTTGGAAGGTTATTGAGTCACTTCTTCCCCCAAACCACCCAACCCTAAGATATTCACCACCGCTATCACCACCATGATATTTAAAACTCTAGGTACACAGTCTTCTGGGATATTCTTTTTGCATTTGAACTGCAGTCAATAATAGGTTCTTACTAAACTGTCAATACCACAAATATGTCCTGTTAACATAAGTTTTATAGATATTTTAAAATAGATTATTAAACATTATTTCTACTAAACTTTTTTTATGGGTTGTATTTTGGGTAAAGAAAAGATTAGATGAAAACTCTCATTTTCAGTCCTTAAAAATTTTTTTGTCCTTAAATTATTTTCTTCATGTTTCCTTGCTCCCATATGTGAAACCTGACCTTGAAGACAATGAGATATGGTTAAACGGGATTAACCTGCTCTTAATATTACCTTTATAATCGTGCAAATAGAGCTCTAAATAAAGAATATTTTTACATTTTTTTTGGATTCAGTGACATCTCAGAAACATTTTACAGAGAATAAAACAACCTCTCACCTCATTAGTAAAACTGTTTATTTTAATAGTTACCTTTTAAAATTAGCAAGTAGAATGGACAGCATAAAGGGACATTTAGCTTAAAAATGTTTAAAAAATAAAGTGTGCTCAAATTATATTAGCTCTCTACCAATACTAAGGTAGTATAGTATAAGTCAGTCTTTTTTTTTTCCTGTCTTGTTAATTATGGCTTTTCCCCACCTAGCTCTCATCTCTAGCACCTTCAGCAGGAAAAAGCAACAAAATGACATGAGCTAAGGAAATGGAATATCTTTGGCATTCCAGAGCTGTTTGATATGAGTTTTTGTATCTTGACTCCCAATCAAGCACTCAGTCTTTCATCTGTGAACAGGAACCATATGTAAATGTTCTATTGTTTAGTTTCACCAACTATTTCCTAGTAGACCAATTTATTTTATTTTCAAATGAATAGTGCCTACAGTCACATGAAGGATCAAGGGTAAAAATTCCAGGGCTTTGGCTATATGAAGATTTATGATGTTTTAGAAAGAACAGTAAAATAAAAAAAAAAAACTATGAATTTGAATCCTGCTTCTGCCACTTGCCAACTATATGACTCAAGGAAGTCAAGAGAATTATCTTGCTCCAGTTTTTTTTTTAACAAAATAGTAATAACAAAACAAGATTCACTTCATAAGCTAGATCATGAGTCTTAATGGAGATGATAGATTATTACAATGGAAAACTTGAACAGGAGCTGAACAGGTAATAAAAAAGGAGTAAAGTGAGCTGGGTATAAGACAATACATGGTAACTGACAGTGTCTGATTGAGAGGGAGTGGTGAAGGCTGTAATAATCTCGAGACTTGCTTTCTTTCTAAAGGAGCAGCTGTTCCTATTTGGCTCTAGCCAGTTTTTGCAATGGAAAAAAAATGTAGACCTGGTGTTGCCAGATTTTCCGGGAAGCTGGAAATCCGGACTTTTATGTGAAACCTCCCAATTTTTTAGTTGTTGGCAATTAATTCACAGTTAAAGCACTGTGCAAGCCAAACAAAACACATCTGCAGACTGCATAAGCCCAGAGAGCCTCAAGTTGTGACCTCTGATATATGTGAACATGTTTATAACAGAACCTACCTCGTTACAGATATTCCATAAATAGTTGCCTCATCTTTTCCTTGTATGTGATCTCCAGTATGAGAAAAGAAAAATAATTGATTTGAACCTTCTATAAAGGTATCAGATTGCCCTTTCCTAAGGTTTCTATTTATTTTTTAAGTCATATATTAACTTGTTTGGTTTTATTGACCATCAAAATGCATAACCTGGTACAGATTGTGCTTTGGAAAATTTAATTGAATCCTGTGACTTTGTAACAGAAGTTTAATTTTTGTTAGAAAACACGCACTGAAAAGATAGCTGAGACACTTTTGAATCACATCAAGGAAAAGTCACTATTTCTAAAGCAAAGCTGAGCTCCTTTGGATCCAGTAAATGAGCAGCTTAAAAAGCTTAGATTTTTCTTTGTCTTCAGAAGAACAGGACCTGGTTTTAACTGGTACATCTTTGTGTCACTCACTCCTTAAGTAGTTTAACTTACTTTTTAACTGTTACATGCCAACAAAACAGGTTGCTTAATTGGTTTGACCTTTCACAGTATTTTTTAATTTTTCAATCTTCGTTTCATAGTTCCATCTGGCCCTTTAAAACGACATCTGGTTAACTGTACTTAAGCAGCTGATCACTGTACAGTTATTTTTAAATGTAATGTATGCTTAAACAGATGTTATTTTTATAGATGTGGATCTAAACTGCACTTGTGTACGTGCTATGTCTGCATAAACTCTTTCTGCAATTCAAATGTTGACACCCAAAATTACAAGCCAGAATGCTTATGAACTCCACTATTATGGTACTGCACTTTTGTGCTGCTTGTTAGGTAAACATCAATTCAGTTCTTTTTTTCTCTCTTCATTGCACATAAATAAAACATTAGCATTTAGTTTATAAAGTGATGAACATTTTGCTGTGTTGGATTTAGCTTTATAAATACAACTGCTGTCAGCAAGAAAAAAAGGATTTATTGAATAAATAATAAGAAAGCTAAGGCAAAATGAAAATATATATATTATGCAAAACATGGTGTCTGTCAACAGGTCAGAAAGGGGCCACAATGCTTTTGAGGCTGCTGTCGGGGATAATTCCATCTCTGACACAGTATCTGAAGCATCTTGAACTTTTCTCATGTGATATATTCTATATTTAATCTACGGAACTCTGTATAGAGAATGCATCTATTTTGTAGGACTTTAAATGCTCAACTATCCAGGTAATAATTAACAGTTGAACAAGCCACATGTGTTCTTATAAAAGTATGGAGAATGCTGAGGAAAGATGATAAAAAGAAAAATAAGTTGCTATCTATTTTAGCAGTTTTGCATTCATCCTTTTCTATCAGAAAAAAAGGGTGCTACAGCAGTTCTTAAATAGATGGAAAGGTCTTCTGATCATGAAAGCACTATAACTTCGAATATAACTTACTTCATAGAGAACTCAATCTCACCAAGCTAAGAGGTCTCCAAAGACCATTACAGTGGGTAGTTTGCATAGGACATAAGGTTGAGTTTTACTTGAGACAGAGAAAGTGGTCACAGTTGAAAATATTTTACTGAGAACTTTAAAAGTATCATTCTCAAGGTTAAAAATTGCAGTTATACATAATACCTCAGTAACTGATAGACATTTTCTCTCTCCAGAGTCCATTTTCTGTGAAAAACACCACATAACATCTGTTCATAAACAGTCCTTCTGTGAAAACACTGACACAGGTCTTGAGCTTCTACCGGCTCAATTCCCCTGCCATGTGCAGATGGCATGATGTATTTATACAGCTGAAGCCTGTGTAACATAAGCCCAGCCATATCTCCAGGTAAGACTTCAGGCAAACATGTGCTGCTGTTCTCCGGCCTCACCCCAAGTTGTTCAAGGGGTTCATTCTGACACAAAGACAAATTGTTTCTCACTACGTGTAGATTCACAGGAAAAATCACCTTCGGCAATCAATGTTTAACTCTATAGAGATAAGGACATTTCTGTTCTTTTAAAAAGATTCCATAGAACATATTAATGAAAAACTAATTAGGTTACAGAGGTATTTGGGATACTAAATATGACTGTGATTATTCAGTTGGTCTTTTTTTCTTTGTCTCGATGCTTTATGTGTGATGTTTAAATGGTATTAATTATTGCAACTAAAAAAATTGGGGGTTAAGTGTTTAAATAATTAATGTTCAATTTTTCAGTAATGATCATGCAGGAAAAATGATATAACTGAAGGGAAATTCTTTGCCACACAATTTTCTTTAATTTCTCCTGTTTCACATAAAATGGATACGGGACTTTCAGACTCTGGTGAGCTTTATTAAATTTTCAACCTGTTTTCTCTATGAATCAATCCCTGAGATATTAATCTTTTGTTATCTTTCAAAAACAAGTTTTCTTTGAGACAACTCAAATTCCAAGGGTAGGTATATTCCATTTCTTACTACCTGAAGAAACATTAGTCTAAGCAGGATGCTAGATCTTCCAGAGGGTTTAGGGGCCCAAAGATCACCCAAATAAACAGAATGAGGAAGTTATACACATGAAGAACCTGGGTTTATTTGTACCTGTCTTCGTTGCACAGCTGCATTGCATATGAAAGTCACGATCAGAGAAACATTTCACAGTACCCTAATGTAATATAAACTATTCATATTTTATTCTTCATGAACATTGCAGGCAAATTCTTGTTATGTTTGACCAGCTGGGGTCAAACAAAATAAAAAACTTACTAACGGTTAAAGATTTTTTGTCTTACTTCACTCTCCACTTCACAGCCTCTCCGACTTGTGCATTTCACAGGTCTTTTACTGAATTTATAAACCCTCAACTTACTTAATTCTCTTTATACTAGCTTATTGGTTTAGGCTATATAACTTTAGTAAAGATATTCAATAGAAAAATGACTATTTGATAGTATGATGTTTAGATGATGTCTGACTGGGAAGGGGGAGCTGCTTGCGAGAACCTCTAGAGACATTATTTCCCAGGGAGACAGTTTTATGAGTTTGTTTCATTTTATGGGTAAAACTAAATCATGTAACATGTTTTCTCTTCTCTATTTGTTTCTTACTCAACAATAAACCTGATCTAAAACATAAAACAAAGTGACAAAGTTATCCTTTAAATTTGCACACATTAACTTTTTCTCTAAATATTGAACTGTATTCCTTCCTGCTTAAATGAAATGGTGGCTAGTAAGATTATCATACCAAACTCAAATTTAAGTTTTCCATTCTTATTTAAAAAATCACTTATATGAGGCCAGAGCTGTAAGGTGTCTGCTTTGCTGGCACTAGCCTAGAATGGACTGTGGTTCTATCTCCCAGCATCACATATGGTCCCCCAAGCCAGGAGTGATTTCTGAGCACATAGCCAGGAGTCCCCTGAGTGTCACCAGGTGTGACCCAAAATTCACCCCCCCCAAAAAAAAATCACTTGCGTATTATCTATAATGTCAGGTAAAATTTTTGTCATTGATTTATTTTTTTATTATTACTTACAACCCCCACACAGAAGAGAAGTAAAGAGTTTATACATTAACTTTTCTGAATTGTACATCCATTCATTAATGAGACCTTGAAATTGTTGGATATGTTTACTGTATAGTAGATTCTATCAATCATCATTCTAAATAAATGAATAAATGGAAATAATACCAATATCTTTTCATGAAAAGTTGACTACATAAATTTGATATGGGAATATGATATCATAATGTTGTGTTTACAATAAATATCAGTTTGCTTCTCTACACAATCAAATCAATGAATATGACAAAAAGAGATGTGGGAATATGATGTGGAAAAATATTTAACTATTAAAAACAGCTATTTCTATATGGTCAATTTATGAATTATTTATATGCTTCATCTTTCTTTTATAATTTTTTTCAAATATAAAAAGCAAAGTATTTTAATTATAAAAAAGGAGAAGGTTGCTTAATGGAACAACCTTGAACATGTGGGGACCACAATGCAATCTCCAGCACCAGAAGACAAAAAACAATAATTAAAAAAAATATTTTGTGGGGCCTGGCGGTGGCACTGAAGGTACTGCGCTAGCCTTGGACGACCACGGTTCGATCCCCCCGTGCCCCATATGGTCCCCCAGGCCAGGCCAGGGGAGACTTCTGAGCGCATAGCCAGGAGTAGTCCCTGAGTGTCATTGGGCGTGGCCCAAAAACCAAAAAAAAAAAAATATTTTGTGAGCCGGAGCATTAGCACAGCATGAAGGTGTTTGATTTACATGTGAATGACCCAGGATGGACCCAGGTTTGATTCCTGGCATCCCATACAGTCTCCTGAACCTGTCATAAGCAAAGAGCCAGGAGTAACCCCTGAGCACCACCAGGTGTGACCCAAAACAAAAACAGACACAAAAATTTTTTGAAAATTTTAATGAAGGCATTTTTTTCCTTATAAGAAAGGCAATTTGGGAGCAGGAGTGATGGCACAGTGGTAGGGTGTTTGCCTTGCATGCGGCTGACCCAGGATAGATCCTGGGTTCGATCCCTGGCATCCCATATGGTCCCCCAAGCCAAGTGTGAGTTCTGAGTATATAGCCAGGAGTAACCACTAAGCATCACTGGGGGTGGCCCAAAAAACAAAAAAAAATTTAATTTTATCCCAATAATACTTCTGGCATCTTTGGACTAGAAAGGATGACATTTGTGAGTATATTTACTGGATATATCATATATAAGTGTATTGAGTTATATTTTTGGCAGTATATTATGAAATTTGTATAGGAACAGTTAAAGATATCCTTTCTTCCCCTATAAAAGTTATTTGGCTACAGATAAATTTTACTTTTTAGATACTAGAGTCACTCTGTTGATGGTGTCTGGCTTTATTTCTCCTCTCTCTTCCTCCCCCTTTTCCTTAACTTTTCTTTCCTTAATAAATATTTATTGATTTCTCAATCACTCTGTGCTAGGTGCTCAGAGACAGAGTTGGAACAGTTTCTCCAGTGAATTTGAAGACTACTCCAGTGAATTTGAAGGGAGGCACTTTTGAGACCAATAACAAAATAAATAACAATCTGTGAACAAATAACACAAAAAGAATAACTTCATGCTTATGAGAGACCAAAGTAGCTGTGGAAAGCAGGGGTGAGCATTCCACACACTGTGTGGGAAAAAGTCTGTATGGCAGTGACATTCATGCTGAGAACTGGGAGCATAAACAAAATATAACTGATTGTATCAAGTGTGGGAAGATACTGAGGAGGAGGAATGGGACCACTTTTCTTAAACCTTTTCAGTACCCTTAGTGTGAGACATATAGAAGTTCTTCTAATATTTGTTGATTTGTTAGACATGCCATTGAAGTTTTCAGTTCTCTAGCACTGCGATTAAATTTTAACAGTCTACTGATCTCAGTTCCATGTCTAACAACTACCTACCTTCTTATACCAGAGATCTCAGATTCATTATTCTTTAGTATGGAAAATGGTAGTATGGAGCCTTAATATAGTTCAAAATGAATTCTCATTGAAATGAAATTGAAGTTAATATTTAGACTGTGCTTTAATGTCAACTTAATAATAAATATGAATATCAGACTGCAAAGTTACTAGAAAACTCCTGGAATGGTCCAATCAAATTCTGAGTAATTTTTCACATAGCATCCAATACTTATTTAAAGGTGTCAGCTCATTGACTAGCAGCTAATAAATCTTAAATGTTTTTCCTCAATAAAATATCTTGTTTTAACTAAATTGATCACAAACACTAGAAATAGCTAATTCTCAACAACCTATTCTATTTTAATTTGCAATTGCTTTATATAAAGAAGATATCTACCTCGCTTAAAAAGATTGGACAAGTACAATATCTTTGTCTTAAAATACTCCAAGAAAATTTGCATGCTTTTTATTGCCGGGCTGATCAAATCAATCGTTTTCTCCTTAAAGATTTAAATACCTAGTGCTCCAGCAAGATTAGAGCACTGGTCTACTATTCAGGAGGAATACTGCTGCCAAATATAATCAAACTTAGGAATTAAGAAAATTCTGGGGGCTGGAGCAGTGACACAAGTGGTAGGCATTTGCCTTGCATGCACAAACCTTGGACAGACCGCGCTTTGATCTCCCTGGGTCCCATATGGTCTGCCAAGCCAGGAACATTTTCTGAGCCCAGAGCCAGGAGTGACCCATGAGCATCACTGGGTGTGGCCCCAATACAAACAAACAAACAAACAAACGAAACCAATAACAAAAGAAAATTCATGACCTTGAACCATAGTAGTTCTCAGAGAAGAATATCTTATAATAGAAGACTATGATGATTAAAAAAAAAATGGCGAGTAAAAGTTCTGCCTCTAATGAAAAATAGATGTTGATCATGAAGCTAGTAATTCCAGTATCTAGCATTTAAAAGTCTATCACAAATAACTATTGGCTTTCAGAAAGGTATAATTGAACCTGCTTGTATCAACAGTAAGTTTCTTTACAGGATTTTTACCCCTATGTTAACTTCTTTTTACATGGTATTATTTTCCTTAAATGGCATTTCTACTGACAACGACATGGAAGGCAATGTATAATTATCATGTCGTCAGTTTCTTTTTCTACAGTTCTTTTTAATTACAAAATAATACCCTTGTGTAGCGTGTATATTTGATATCTTCACCATCATTGGGTCAATAAAGCAGTGTGAACTCATTATCAATATATTTTAACTATTTCATTCTTTCTAATGCCCCAGTTTTTTATTTTGTCCAACTGCTACATAATTATGTTTATTAGAATAAAGAATTAGCATTCTCTATAGCAGAATGGTCCTTTCTTTCTTTTTTCTTTTATCCATTGCAACACTTAAAAAAAAAAGACAGTTACCTGGATTGACTGAATATAATTTTTTACTTGAGGCGAAGGCAACTTCTTGTGATTCAGAAACTTGAGGGAAGCTCAGAATTAACATAATCACAGAGAGCCAAGACTTCTTTCCTTCTAATTCTCTTTAACTAGAGTGATGATATTTTTATTACATTGTTAAATTCTCTGTCCTACTTCATGCCTGATTTCATCCCCCAATAAGAGGTATTGACTGTCCTTTATTACATATGAAAAAGAATATTCATGTGTTATAGATTACTCTATCCTTTTCACAGCCAAAATAAAGCACGTCTTGAAAGTAAATTCTAACTAACAACAAAAACACGGACAATTTCAGAAGTAGTTATTGAAAAGAACTTCTGCATGACTTAGAAGTTTATAGTAAAATAAACTTAGTAAAATAAAGTGAAGTTCAATACATATTTCAGTAGCTTGAAGGAATAACCACAAGTTCAGGGAATGGTGGTAAGTGTGTTGGGCACAGATTCTTAATCAATTTTATTTCTTCATTGTGTAAAAATTGCATCTTTGTAAGTGTGGACTGTAGATTTCTCTAAGATGCTATTCCCACAGAAGAGAAAAGTACTGTAGTACTGTGACCTTGGGCACGTTACTAATCTCTCTGATCTGCTATCATCTGTAAAGTTGGGTTACTAAGAAAGCCTGAATTCTCTTTTCTGATGCCCCCTGTTAGCAGAAGATGGATCTCAAATCCCTAAACTTATCCAAGCTAAATATCCCAGCATCTTCAACTTAAGTTAGACAATCTCGAAGATCCTACATATTTTTTGTTGTTTATATTTTATCTAAAAACATGTTTAATGCTTCTCTTGATCTTTGAACTTGCTCTTTTAGGAAGTCTGAACCACACACTGAGCAAGACTGAATAATTTCCTCTCACTATTCTTTTCTTTTTCCTTCTCAGTTTCATTCAACAGTAAAACCTAAGTAGTTTTCAATGTTCAGTTTTCTATCATTATCCATTTCTTTCCTACTTTTTTTTTATTCTTAAAGTCATCTAAATAAAAAATGTACTGATTATTTTTATATTCTTTTTTCTGCTAATCCTTGGGCTTGGTACCAGTGATACAATGTTTTAATGATTGCTCTAATCTGATTTGCTTATTTGTTTTGATTTTTGGACCATACCTAACAGTGCTCAGGTGTTACTCCTAGTTCTGTGCTCAGAAGTCCCTTCTGACAGACTTAGGGGGACAATATGAGATGCTGGGAATCAAATCCAGGTCCTTCCTGGGTTGGGTGCATGCAAGGAAAACACCCTACCACTGTGCTATGTCTCCAGTCCTAATCTGACTTTTATAACAGTGAAAAATTTGATAGTCAAACCACATATTCATTTTAGTAAGTCAATATTCTCATATACAAGAAACACAGATATATTCCTTTAAGAAATACTGCAATGGCAATGAGAACATTTGAAATATAACCATACACATAATATAAAGTGGGGGACAGTTATCACAAATATATGGGGGAAAGAAAGTTAATAGGTTGGATTTTATGAGTTCTGTGGACAAGTCTACCCAATAAATTGCAAATATGTTTCATATACTTCTGAATGGCATGACAAATTCAACCATATTATTTTATTCTCTGTATTCTAAAACCACATAAAGAATTCTAAAATTCACATAAAGAATTTGAAAACTTTCTCTCACACTGAATTCATGCTTAATGTAGCTTACACTCACCTGACCTCGATTCATATAGACAAACCACAGTATAGCAATGTAAATGTTGTACAGGTCCAGAGTGATAGTACCATAAGTAAGATGTTTGCTTTGCACATGGTTGTCCCAGGTTCAATCTCTGGCATCCCGTTTAGTCCCTAAGCCTTCCATAAGTAACTCTTGAGCAGCACCAAGTGTAGCCCAATATCAAAACCAAAAATTTATAGTATCTGTCATGACTCAAAGTATTTAAATATAATTTTTCAATATTTACATAAATATTGATATATGATACACAATATAAAAACCTTTAAAGCAAACCCCAATAAAAGCATTTATTAAGTGGAAAGTACAAGTCATTTCTAGAATTAAACTCTGACAACTTAATATTTAAATTAATGATAATAATTATTTTAGAAACTCCATTGTGAGATATACCATTTATAACAGACTTTTATTCTATTTACCTTTTTTCTTTGGGCTAGAGTCACACTCAGATGTGATTAGAGCTTACTCCTGTCTCAGCTATATCACTTGTAGTGGGCTTGTAAGACCAAATGGGGTAATGGAGATGGAGCCCGGGTTAACCATATGTTAGATAAGGTTGCAAAGCAACTCTATCTACTGTACTATTGCCTTGGTTTTATATTTATCTATTTTTAATTTTTATTTAATTTTTATTTTGGGGCCACACCTGATGACCAGGGGTTATACCTGGCTATGCACTCAGAAATCGGTCCTGGCTTTGGGGGAACATATGGGATGCTGGGATTCGAACCAATGACCTTCTGCATGAAAGGCAAATGCCTTATCTCCATGCTATCTCCTCGGCCCCCTCATTAGCATTTCTTGAGGGTTCCCTCCACCAAAAAAATCAAGGGTAATGGAAACCTACAAAGAGCTAGATACCCATAAACTGACTGACTTGTGTTTGAGCTCATTTCTGCATTTGTAATAATGGAGACTAAAATTTATGTAATAGTTCATAAAAATGACTCAAAATGGAGTTGCTATGTAAGCGTTTATTAGTTGTTATCACTATAACTACTGGTCCCACGACAACTATTATAATCATTAACCCTTCTTTTCCAGTGAAATGCTTTCTTAAGAACAATAAGAGAGTATTTTAATGTGAAGAACAGTTTAAAATATTTGAATAATTGTATTCTGTGTCACAGCTATGTAACTTTGTGATTTTAAAAACATCTTTTACTTTGCGATTTTAAAAAGCATCATGATTTGTCTATGAACATTTGGTTTTCTATCTAGAAAAAGGAATACGAATGCTTATCTCTTTTTTCAGCAAGAAATAAGTTATATATGGGATACATTCCCATGCCTCATGAAAATCATAGAACTCTCTGCAAATGCTAATAATTGTGAAGAATGCAAGAAACTACATCTTTTTAAGGAAAATACATGACAATTAAGTGTTTATTATTATTATTATTGCAGTAAAACAAATTTTATAATTTATATGCTTTGATTTTTTTTTTTTTTGTGGTTTTTGGGTCCCACCCGGCAGTGATCAGGGGTTACTCCTGGCTCCATGCTCAGAAATTGCTCCTGGCTGGCACAGGGGACCATATGGGGCACCGGGATTCAAACCGATGACCTTTTGCATGAAAGGCAAACGCCTTACCTCCATGCTATCTCCCGGATCCCATGCTTTGATTTTTTAAAAAGTGAAATGCAGGTTTTATTTGGAGGTATTGCAAAAGGGGAGGAATGGATAAGAAAATGAGAAACTAATAAGTAATATGCTCAAAAGAGACCACTTGCTTTTCCAAAGATGGCCAGAGCCCTGGTACAAAGCCTTCCACAAAAGTAGGAAAGTATATATCTCAAAGGTGAAATGCAGGCCACAAGTGCTTGGGCACCATGTACCTAGGCAGCACATGTGCACCTTATGTAGAATTTTTATGTTTCTCTTGTAGCATTAAACTTTTTACATTAAGTAGTTGAAATCAGTTTGAATACAATTCACTCTCCTTCTCTTCTGGAATATGTCAATCAGATGTTTTTCAATTTTCTCACATAATATTTCTCTTGTCCTCTGAGGTCATATGGTAATTTGTTCTGGGAAAAAAATCTAACTTCTGTAAAACTGATCAAAGTGTTACTATGAAAACTGCCTTAGGACAAGAGATTTGAACCTTTCATTTATCAAAATATCTGCAAATGTTCTCTTTTATGTGTGTATCAATGAGTAAACATATTCTGTTGAATTTGCTTCTCCCTCTAACACCTGACGTACACCTGATAAGTAGAAGTTATTGTGAGAAAAATTGACAATGATGGAAATTTGTGAATTACTAAATTAATTTAATGGGAGTAGTATCTGAATCCTAAAAAGCCTAAAAAAGTGTTCTGTATAGTCTTAACTGTGAATCCATTTTTGTAATTATGTTCCTCCTTAAAATATTACTCCACATAAATACTGCTTTTGTACCTTTTTCAAATTTATGCAGGGTGGTACATGTCACATGCATCACAATGATGTATGCTACTGAAGGTCACTTAAATGGTTTTAAATCTTTTCAGCTCAACCTTTGTCATGTTCTTAGACACTTTATTTAAAAAGATTTATATATTATTTTGTTAAACAAACCTTTAGATAAAAATAGACAAAAATATAAGCTTTAGTGGTAAAAGATGTAGTATAGCACTTGCCTAAAATGCAGAAAACCCAAGTGAGAATGGCCTGGCTTTGATCTGCAGCTTCAACCATAACAAAGCTACTGTACCATGTGTTTGGTTCTTTGTGATTGTGTAGTGTGGCTTCACACACATACACAGATTTGTCATACATATCACTAATGAAAAATTAATCTTGAAAATAGTATATAATAAAGGTGGTGGACAGTTGATTAATTCTATTATGTTTCTCTAAAAACACCTGATTGCTTAGATTGATAATTTTTTTATTAAACACACATTGCTTAGGGGCTAGTCTTCTCTCTGTGTTTGGAGGCCACACCAGGAGTTATTCAGAGGACAATGTAGCACTGAGAATCTAACCCAGGCCTCCTGCTCAGCATTATTTTATATAATTAAAGCTAAGTCACTGTTTATTAACTTCCATTTTTCCCCCATTGGTAGCACCAAAACCAGGTTCTCACATAAGCAAGAAAAGTGTTCTCCTGTTCAATTTTAATCCCAGACCTACAGGTGACAACAAATGAGCATATTTATTTATTTCATAAACAAATGTTAAATAGGTAGAATTAACACTGAATTGAAATTCCTTTAGAAAAAATTTACTTTTGAAATTTTAAATGTAACTATATGTATTAACAAAGTTTTCAAAATAATTGTCAATAATGATAAAGCATTTTTATTTATTTATTTTGGGGGGGGCTTCCGGTGGAGACCAGAAGGTCTGCTGGACAAATTCTAAAAGAGATGTAACACTAGCATTTTTATTTATATAAGAGCAAATGCATTATTTTTCATTGCAAAAAGGTTGATTTTACTCATCTCATTGATTTGGTTCAGTATTGGTGGAATGTTCCTTTCCTTTTTCCCAACACAGACTGCAACTAAGTCTATACTCCAGAACAATATAAACACATACATTAATAGAAAATGTTTCCAGTAAGAGTTTTATTAGAATTTATAAACACCCTATAATAAAATAGAATATACTTCAGAATGTTAGACAATATGGCCTATGCATATTTTACACATACCAAGAGGGACTTTTTCTATATTTAAAATATCAAATGTCTCAACATTCTATTTAGCTTACTGTGAATATCCACAATTCTAGGATTTTAGCATCTTTGGATTTACTTTAATTGATTTACCAATATTTTTATTTTCTGCAGCAAGTCTCAAATTAAATAAAATTATATGTTGAAGGTTATATTTTAAACTGTTACTTGAATAATAGGAGTGTTTATTTTCTATAAACTCTAAATGACATACTTTGTACTAGTTAAACATTCTCTGACAACATAACAAAATATAACTCATTTGGTAAAACTCAGATCCTAAAATATAACCAGGTCTATATTCATATTAACTCATAGAAAATTGTTTTCTTTACTGTTTGAAGGAGTATGTTCAATGTTTTACTATTGTATGTTTTTCAATAGCTAATAATTCTTCTTGGTCTTCCAATAGTTCCTACCATTTCAGTAGTTTATACACCGACACAATATTGTTCATAGAATTGCTTTTGGCATCAGGCCAACTGCTGTGATAATCAGCTATAAGATTTATTCCAGTGGAGAAGTGTTACAAATATAAAGATTCATAAGGCACCTCACTGAAAGTGAATGTTGATGCTTTCTTAGAGATGAGTGAAAACTTTCTGTGCTACAACAAATAGAAACATCAGTCTTCGACACTTTGAACTGTGGAGAATAATCATGTTCATTAGATCTGGTGATATGACATTTATATTGATATTTATTACCTGATTTAGCACATTGAACTTATTTAATTTCACAGAAGAAAATATAGAAAAAGAAACAAAATACTTTAATACCTGGTGAAAATGAAGACATTAACTGCTCTGCAAAATCTGGTACCTTACTTGTAAAAGAATATAGTATAAAAGATATAATATAATGCTGTTTCTTTGTGTTAAGTACTGTATTTGCTGGCATATAAGATGACTGGCGTATAAGACGACCCCCTAATTTTGCAGTTAAAACATAGGTTTAAGCCTATATTTGCTGTATCAGACAGAACATTCTTATGCTGCATGTGTTCCTGTGCTCATGTACCACAGTGAGTCAATCACAACAAGCAAAGGTTATACTGTAATAGACTTCCTCTCTGACTCTGGCCTATCTGAGCAGGCTTTTGACAGTGTAGATTTGGGTCCAGAACATTGTCTAATTTGCATGCATCAAAAGCCTGCTTGGATTGGCTGAGTTCGAGAGGTGGTCTGAGCAGCTGTGCAGTGATTGGTGCAAGATCGAGTTGGAAAATTCGTTTTGTGGTAATATTCAGACAATTTTGTTTAGTGGCATATTGAAACATTTTTCGGGATATACTTGGCGTACAAGAAAACCCCCAGTTTTCGGTTGACATTTTTGTTTCAAAAGTCATCTTATACGCTGGATAAATTACAAAGAAGGACAACTATTCAAAGGGAAAGACTGGCAGGTAAAGGCACTGAGTCAGAAAGGAATAATAAGATGGGGGTGAAATGAGTAGAAACAGGACCCATAAGATCTTCTTAAATAAAAGACATTAAAGCAAATATTGTTTATAGTTTAGAGAATGCTGAGAAGAAAATATTGTAGATAATTATTCTCTCTCTAGTAGGGGGAAAGAAAATTTGATGCCACTGAAATAATGGGAAATTTAGAAACAAGCTATTTAACCAAGTAACTTATGGCTATGTAGAACTAGATATTTTGATAAACTTTTGATAGCTAGAGTTAATAAGTGTGAAACTCTAAAAAGCTCAATTTCAAAACTTGGTGAAAAAATACCTTCTAAGTATTAATTCCTTTGGTGTGCCTTAATGTTTTCCTAATGCCATTTTGATGTCACTCAAAACTTCTACAGGAAGGCCTCCTTCAATTTCCAACCATGTACTTTTAGAGCTCCATTTATTTTTCTGTGTTAGTGTGTAACATTACATATACTTATTTATCTGTGTCATTTGTAATTTTCTCCTATAGGAGCACATAAATTTTAAAAACTCTGGTAGGACTCAGGGACTACTGTGGTACTTAGAAAAGAGCAGGACTTCAGACACATTTTTAAAAATAAAAGTATAGATGAATAAAAAAAAGTACATGATTGAGTGAATTGACTAACTCCTAGTTCCTTGTGAATCTGTCCTGCAATTGGAAATTAAGGTGGAAAAGTATGGTACAACTAGAGTGCCTTTAAAAAAACTCTTTTAAAGGACTTATGGATATTTGGGAGTAAGACCAAATAAAAGTAGCTTAGATACTGAAAAGGAATAGCTAGAAAATGTAAAGGGTAAATAGTAAAGATAAAAGCATAGAAATTATAGTTTGTGATCCATTTGCTGCTTACAGAAAACACACCTAAAATCTCAGGATAGACACAGGTTCAGAGTAAAAGGATGAAATACAATTACACAAACTACTGGAAAACAAAAATGGCTGGTACAGCCATACTTTTATCAGACCAAATAGTATTCAACCTCAAGAAAGTAATTAGAGAAAGAGGTGGACACTAATTATTGATCTGGGGGGAATAGACCATAAAGTTATAGCTCTATCCAACATATAAGCACCAAATGATGGATTAGCAAAGTATGTAAGGCTTTTTGCTCACAAACCCAGAGAAACATGATGGAAACATGATAAAAGTTGGAGATGTTACATGTCACTCTCACCAATGGCTAGATTCATTAGGCAGAGCATCATGAAGGACATATGGCCCTATGTGAGAAACTACAAGGCCTGGGACTAATTTATATATACAGGACCTTCCATCCTCAGAAAGTTGAATATAAAGTCTTCTCAAGTGCACAGAGAACATTCTCTGGGATAGATAACATTTTAGGAAATAAGTCTAACTTACAAAATTCACATACATAAGAATTATACTAAGCATCCTATCAGATCACAATACTACAGATATAAAGATTGATTAGAAAAAGAGGATGTTGAAAAAGCTAACACCTGGAGACTGAACAACATGCTACTTAATAATAGCTGGGTCAAAGAGGAAATCAAAGAAAAAATAATAGATATTCATTTTAGACTAATGATAATGAAGAATCAAGTTATCAAAATTTATGGGACACAGCAAAAGTAGCAATTAAGGGAAAACTCATAGTGATATAGGCCTATGACAGTTGGGTTTGGACACACTCCTTGAATACTCATATTTGTCAGTTGGGATTATATATGCCCCTTTGATACCCCCACTGTAATGACTGTTGAATCTGAGTGCATCCCCTGGACACGTCTCTTGGACATGCTCCCCATGAAATGCTGGTATTAAAAGACAAAGTTGAATTGTTGAGGGGGGCCAGAATAGAGCCCAGAGCAGTGCCTTCAGGCTCATGGCTTATGGGAAGACCAGAGAAATGATACCTGCTTTGCATCTCTTCACCTTTCTTTTCTTTTTGTGCCAGGGTTCCCCGACCCCCACTCCTACCCCCATCACCTCAGACTGGTAAATTTCCATCTAACTTTCTGTCCTTCTCTCTGGAATCCCCCAGGCAGTGGTAGCAGGCCTCCAGGAGAAATAAAAAGTCTACA
>PVKC010009028.1:0-27353 GCA_004027635.1 Crocidura indochinensis
TGTGTCCTTTAAGGGAAGTATCTTGTGAGTAGATCGATGTCACAGCAGCGGTAGGGTCTTCCCTGGTAGAAGATTGTTTCCAGGTGTTGTTGTAAAAAGCCTTGGATGCTTCATAGATAGCTTCCCTGGTTCAGGGGTGAATGGAGAATGCCAATTTTACTGAGGCCTTTGCCAGGTCATCATGCCAATGTTCAGGGCGTAAGGTCCCACTGCACTACAAGATTTGGGTGTTCCAATCTCTATTAGAAAAGAATTTATTTGTGTGTAAGTATTTCCCATTTTAATGGGCCTATTCAAACAAGGAACAATGCCACATGGCTTTATAGGCCCATATGGGGGATGCAAGAACATGTATAAAACTCCCCAGGACATGGTTAAACATAAGAATTAAACTGAGGGACTCTTTCACCAAATAATTCTTATTGAAAAGTTCACAAAGAGAAGAATAGATAAAAAGTGGGGGAAATCTTCACTATTTAAGAGAATATTTAGTAAGAGTTAGCTGTCAGAGAAAATAGATGCAAAATATTCAAAGCCATACCTGTACATTTTATGTCTTTTGAAATAGTTGGGGGTTGTTAAATCCAGTGCACCACGTTGGTGTGTGATGAGGAATGTGCAGTATAGAAGTTGAAAAGGGTAAGGGTGATAGTTAAAAAGTGAAAATGAGATTTACAGGGATTTGCTAAAGGGCAGAATACCAGGTGGACATTCTACATATACAAAACATAACTTAAAAAGTGGGATATATTATTGATATGTACAGTGCATTCAGAGGCGATAGCCCCTGCATGATTTTGAGCATGTAGGCTCGTAAGTTCTTGCCAGAGAATGCCTTAGTAAAAATGAGTAGCTCATCTACAACAAGGCTGTAGAGGGGTACTGGGTTCGCCCTCGTCCTGCACCCCCACTAGGCCTGGCTAAGTAGGCCTCCTCCGGCATGGCAGAGGCCTGCCGAACCCCATGCTGCTGAAACTCCCAGCTCCCAGAAAGGAAAGAGTCATGCTGCTGGAGACTGGAAGTTCAGTGTCCCCACCCAGACCTGCTGTAAGGAGCCCAGTGGGAAATGGGGAGAAGCCTAAGGTACCTTAGAGCCCCACCAAGGGTCCCATCTCGGTGGCTTGCCCAGGCATGTGGCCCAGGGAAGCCGTGAAGATCTGGAGCAAGGTGACAGCAGGGTGCTGGGGTCGCCCCCGCCCTGCTCCCCCTTGGCCTGGTTAAGTAGGCCTCCTCCAGCATGGCAGAGGCCTGCAGAACCCCATGCTGCTGAAACTCCCAGCTCCCAGAAAGGGAAAAAAAGCAAAAAAATAATTCTGATATTTTTGTGTGGTTTTAAAACAGTACTTTTAAATATCAGGGAAGCTTTTCTCGAAAGGTTTCAGGATTTCAGAAAGAGCAAAGCGATGTTGGCCTTTGTTAAAAAAAAACCTCTAGGGGCCGGGCGGTGGCGCTGAAGGTAAGGTGCCTGCCTTACCGCGCTAGCCTTGGACGGACCGCGGTTCGATCCCCCGTGCCCCATATGGTCCCCCAGGCCAGCCAGGGGCGACTTCTGAGCGCATAGCCAGGAGTAACCCCTGAGCGTCACTGGGTGTGGCCCAAAAACCAAAAAAAAAAAAAACCTCTGGATGCCACTGTAACAGAATTAAATTTTTCTCCCTTTAATATGGACATTGGCAACTTTGAAATGCAATTGCTGGATTTAAAAAAACAAAGTACTGTGGAGCTCGAAATGTGAACGTGTTTGTGCTAATTTAGAAAGATTGGAGAAACACAATTGTGAACTTAATTCACAGCACAGTAAGTGGTCTGCTTTGAAAGACATGAAGAAGGAAGATATGTTGATTTTTTACACTTGTAAAAAGTATTCCTTACTCATATAATCAACTAAAAGAGCTAGCATTTACTGTTCTTTCCTTGTTCGGGTCTACATATTTATGCAAACCATCATTTTCAAGCATGAATCATGCCTAAAATTAAAAACAACATAAAAACCTGACTTACTCAAACTATCCAAGGAAATGCAAGACCAATGTTCATATTAGTGTTTGTGACTTTGTCAGTCATTGTCAGGATGCAATTTTCTCTACATTGTAAGGCAAATTTTATGGAATTTAATGTTACCGATAAATATCGTTCTAAAGTTTTTGTTTTATTAGTTGTGTTATTTGTATCTTCCCGACCTATGTGGATACTTGCATGCAGAATATTCTCAATAAAAACTTATTGAAACTAAAAACAGTGTACCATCCTATGTATTTTTGGTTTTAAAAATGGGGTTCTTGGGGCCGGAGAGATAGCATGGAGGTAAGCCTCTCATGCAGAAGGTTGATGGTTTGAATCCCAGCATCACATATGGTCCCCTGAGCCTGCCAGGAGCAATATCTGAGCATTGAATAAGGAGTAACCCCTGAGCGCTGCCAGGTGTGACCCAAAAACAAAAAATATATATATGTGGCTCTCAAAATAAATTTCTATCATGGTTTTGTCGAGATTTGGCTCAGTAGAAAAAAAATAAGATATAGATAACAGGTATTTGGAAAAAAAAAGAAAAAAAAGGTTGCCCACCAATGGTCTAGTGGGATATGATATTGTACATGAAGCAATGGGCATTTGTGTGTAGAGCATTACTCTCTCCTAAATATGAAATATTCTTTTTTTTTTTTGAGGGGGTCACACCCAGCAACGCTCAAGGATTACTCTTAACTCGACGCTCAGAAATCACTCCTGGCAGGCTCAGGGGACCATATGGGATGCCAGAATTCGCACCGACCTTCTGCTTACAAGCCAAACCCATTACCTCCATATCTCTCCAGTCCCAATATTAAATATTCTTTACTAAGTTCATTAACTGCTGATTTTTTTAACTAAAGCCATTGGACCTGGGAGACCAGAATGAGGTTTTATCTGAGTGATGAAAATAGACTAAGAGCGATTTTGTAACAGCTGCAGTTTTTGAAACAAATCTTGAAACACAAGGTTTTATTGCTCTGGAACTGGAAATCATAAAATTGGATTGAGATAGACTGCAATCAGTATGTTTAAAATTTGGACCAGATCCAAATTCAAATATTATTGGCTTCTTACTGGTTTTTCCAAAGGAGGGATATATTATAAAGACAATCATAAACTTATTTTGTCATGTACATTGTGCAATACATTAAAATACTGGAAAGCAACACAGGAGACAATACACAATGTCCTCCATGGAAACCTATTGCAGAGGGTTTTTGTTGAATACATAAAATTTCAGAATTTGTGCAGTTGCATCAGGCCACTTTGCTTACCCATGATGCCTGGTCCGGTAGATCCTGAGCATCCCACACTGAGCAGACAACCCCTGCAGAGAGGACCCTGTTTAAATGTTCAGTTCTGCCATCCTTACAACTCTTGCTACCCTAGAAATACTGCCAAACAATGAGAAAAGCTGTGAGTATTCAGACCTGACCACATCTACTATATTTTATATTAAATTCTCCAATAGAATTAAATATTGAAAAATATATGAGCCAGACACAATGTGCTTCACTTGCGCCCTATTTCAGAGAGTACTTTAATGAAAGGATTCCACTACTTGGGGGAAAGACTCCTAGGCACCTGCACCTGTACCAGGACTTAGCCAGGAGTATCCCCTGAGCATCTAACAGGCGTGGCTCAAAAACTTAAAAAAAAGTATGTAATATGCTGATCACAAATACTTAATCAGGGGCAGATACTTTGTTTACAATGGTTGATAGTATGAACCTATCTCCTACTAATTTCAGGGGGAAGGAAAATTGAGATGAGAAGTAACAGAGATAAAGTTTATTAGTAAATAAGGCAAAATATGGAGGCAGATATTGGGAAATTTTCCCTAGTTGATTTCTCATATATGCTATGCTGTCTGTGTTGGCTGATTAGTTCTTTATGGATGCAAAAATCTTACTGTTCATTTCACATTTTTGCTTCAAACATAGAAATTCTGTGTGATTTCTGGAGTTTAAAGAGACTTGATCTCAATATGAAGCCTATCTGACACTCTCTGCAATCATGAGGTATGTCTCTAATATGTCCTCTCCTGTGATGAGACTCGCTCTCTCACTCCACACAGACATCGAGTTTCTTCTCTATGTGGATCCGCTTGTGTGACAAGATTTGACCTATCATTGAAGACTCAACCACACTGCCACAAACACGGGTCTTTTCATGTGTATCCTCTGGTGTGTGATGAGTCCTGTACAAGGACTGAGACCTTGCACATTCACTACAAACATGTGACTTCTCTTTTGTGTATCCTTTGGAGTGTGATGAGAATTGACTTCTAACTGAAGCCTAGTACACCCTCCAGGCAAACATGGGACTTCTCCCATACGTACATCCTTTGGTGTGTTATTAGACTTGAACTATAACTGAAGCCTCACCTACAGTCTCTGCAAACATAGGGCTATTTTCCACTGTGTGTCCTATGGTGTGTGTTGAGATGTGACCACTGACTGAACCCTTGCCCACATTCCCAACAAACATGGGGCTTCTTGCTCTATGTGTCCTCTGGTGATTGATGAGCCAAGAGCTAGCTCTGAAGCCGCGTCCACACACCACACAAACGTAGGGCTTCTCTCCTGTGTGTATCCTTTGGTGTGCGATTAGCCTTGACTTACGACTGAAGCCTCGCCCACATTCCCTACAAACATGGGGCTTTGCTCCTGTGTGTATCCTTTGGTGTGAGATGAGATTTGACCTAGTAATGAAGCTTTGCCCACACTCCCCACAAGCATGGGGCTTCTCTCCTGTGTGTGTCCTTTGGTGTGTGATGAGATGTGACCTTTGACTGAAGCCTCGCCCACATTCCCTACAAACATGGGGCTTCTCTCCTGTGTGTATACTTTGATGTCTGATGAGACTTGACCTACCAATGAAACCTCTCCCACACTCCCCACAAGCATGGGGCTTCTCTCCTGTGTGTGTCTTTTGGTGTGTGATGAGATGTGGCCTATGACTGAAGCCTCGCCCACATTCCCCACAAACATGGGGCTTCTCTCCTGTGTGTGTCCTTTGGTGTGTGATGAGATGTGACTTTTGACTGAAGCCTCGCCCACATTCCCTACAAACATGGGGCTTCTCTCCTGTGTGTATCCTTTGGTGTCTGATGAGACTTGACCTACCAATGAAGCCTCTCCCACACTCCCCACAAGCATGGGGTTTCTCTCCTGTGTGTATCATTTGGTGTGTGATGAGACTTGACCTACAACTGAAGCCTCGCCTACATTCCCCACAAACATGCGGTTTCTCTCCAGTGTGTATCCTCTGGTGTGTGATAAGATTTGACTTTTTAGTATAGCCTTGCCCACACTCTCTGCATACATGGCGTTTTTCAACTGTGTGTCCTGATATATGTGATGAGATTGACCTTTGACTAAAGCCTTGCCCACATTCCCTCAAAATATGAGGCTTCTCTTCTGTGTGTGTCTTCTGGTGTATCACCTTTGATACAGTAGTGAAACCTTTTCTAGGCCTCACATTCTTATCTCTTAAAATTCTTATTATTCCTAATCCTTGACTTACTTTACCCGTGTCCTCTGGATTTAATGTATGCCAAGAGTTAGTTTTTTCCTCATTTGAAATCTCATGTTTATTAGAGCTCCTTATTTGACTGTAAGATAATCTAGATAAGGATGTTGACATTTTTTTAACTAAAATTATGGAGCTTTCTTTCTGGCATTGGTTTTTATTATGTGGATAGTAGTTCTCTGATGGAGCTTGCTCTCTTGTCAGTTTTCCTGGGAGGTTCCGAGAGGAATGACTTGGATTCAAGTGATGATTAAGGAAGTTCTGATTGGTGAAAGTCCGTGAGCAGCAGGGACATGGGTAGATTTCTGGCTTTGGTTCTGCTGAAAGTGGAAGAATTTGGTCAGAGTACAGTTGGCAAGGATTTCTGAATCATTGCTCTATCTCCTGATAAATTCTGTTCTCCTGGTTTTCCTTATTTTGTGGAGAAAGCAAGGTAAGACTTCATATTCTTAAATTTTCTAATTACTTTGTCAGGAATTAAAAGGTATAGGAAGAGGTGCCCACAAATTATCCCTTGCTCTGAGGTAGGGAATCACTCCCTGCATGCTGGTCTCTAATAGTATGTTTTATCTAACCATTTACATTTATTATAACCTGTAAAGATAACAAACTCCATATTCAAAATCCTTTATTAGTTTTGGGCTCAGCATTAAGTGCTGTGATTGGGAGCAGTATAGGTCTTGCACCAATGATCTGGGAGCACGACATTCCAAATACAGGGACCCCCTTTCAGAATGGCAACATTGTGGTGCACCATATGGTCCCCCTTGCCTGCCAAGAGCAATTTCTGAGCATGGAGCCAGGAGTAACCCCTGAGCGCTGCCGGGTGTGACCCAAAAACCACAAAAGAAAAGAATGGCCACAATGTTCACTCCCAATTCATGACTTGATTCCAAGAGCATCATTCCACACTCACCTGCAAACATGCTTCTTGGCAGCCTTTGCAGAATTCCATCCTCCAACCATGAGATAAATACAGGGACCCTCTTTCACAAGGGCCACAATGTTCCACTCACAATTCATGACTTGATTCCAAGAACATCATCCCACACTCACCTGAAAACATGCTTCTTGGCAGCCTCTCCAGGATTCCATCCTCCAACCATGAGATCAGCAAAGGTTTCATCTTGCAATACCCTGACCAGAAGGATATTTTTTGGGTTAGATAATGGAAAACTGAGTAAAGCCTGTGTATGAGACTGAGATTCTATTGAAAGCTGACAAACCATGGAACAGATAAAGAAAGAATCTGTGTTTTCAATATGCATGTTTGCTATAACACAGATGAGATCAGGTTGAAATGAAATCAAGAGTAATTGAGGGGGCCTGGAGAGATAGTATGGGGGTAAGGCATTTGACTCTCATGCAGAAGGTCAGTGGTTCAAATCCTGGCATCCCATATGGTCCTCTGAGCCTGGCAGGAGCAATTTCTGAGTTTAGAACTTGGAATAATCCCTGAGGGCTGCTGGGTGTGACCCAAAAACCAAAAAAGATAGTCTAATTAAGGGGGCTGTATTATACAGCAGGAGAATGGGCGAGCACTTGACTCGCATGCATTTTACCTGTGTACCTCAGGGAGAAAGCAATGAATGAAAAGCCAGGAGTAAAAGTAAGTGCCACAGAAATGTATGTTTCTTTTTTTCTTTAAACATTTTGATTACATATATGATTGTGATTAGGTTTCAGTCATGTAAAGAACACCACCTCCACCAGTGCAACATTCCCACCACCAGTGCCCCAAGTCTCCCTCCCTTCCACCCCTCCCCCACCTGTACTCCACAAAGGCTTTCCAGTTCCCTCATTCATTCACGTGATTATAGTAGTTCTGTGTGTAGTTATTTCTATAACTGCACTCACCACTCTTTGTGGTGAGCTTCATGAAGTGAGCTGGAAGTTCCAGCACTCCTCTCATTGTCTCTGAGGATTATTGCAAAAATGAGTTTTATTTTTCTTAAAAAAACATAGATGAGTGAGGCTATTCTGTGTCTCTCTCTCCCTCTGACTTATTTCACTCAGCATGGTAGATTCCATGTACATCCATATATAGAAAATTTTTATGACTTCATCTCTCCTGATGGCTGCATAATATTCCATTGTGTATATGTACCAGTTTCTTTTATTTTTTTTGCTCTTTGGGTCACACCCGGCAGTGCTCAGGGGTTACTCCTGGCTCCATGCTCAGAAATTGCTCCTGACAGGCACGGGGGACCATATGGGGCACCGGGATTCGAACCGATGACCTTTTGCAATAAAGGCAAATGCCTTACCTCCATGCTATCTCCTGGGCCCCTAAATTTTTTGTTGTTGTTGATGTACCAGTTTCTTTAGCCATTCATCTGTCGAAGGGCATCTTGGTTGTTTCCAGAGCCTGGCTATTGTGAATAGTGCTGCAATGAATATAGGTGTGAGGAACGGTTTTTTGTATTGAATCCTTTTGTTCTTATGGTATATCCCGAGGAGTGGCATAGCTGGGTTGAATGGGAGCTCAATTTCCAGATTTTGGAGGAATATCGCTTTCCATAGAGCTTGGACTAGATGGCATTCGCAGCAGCAGTGATAAGCGTTCCTTTCTCTCCACATACCCGCCACCACTGATTATTCTCATTTTTTGTGATGTGTGCCAATCTCTGTGGTATGAGGTGGTATCTCGTTGTTTTGATTTGCATCTCCCTGATGAGTAGTGAGGAGGAGCATTTTTTCAAATGCCTTTTGGCCACTTGTATTTCTTTTTCATCAAAGTGTTCATTTCTTCTCCCCATTTTTTGATGGGATTAGATTTATTTTTCATGTAAAGTTCTGTCAGTGCCCTGTATAATTTGGATATTGGCCCCTTATCTGATGGGTGTTAGGTGAATAGTTTCTCCCACTCGGTGGGTGACTCTTGTATCTGGGGCACTATTTCTTTTGAGCTGTAGAAGCTTCTCAGTTTAATGTATTCCCATCTGTTGATGTCTGCTTCCACTTGTTTGGAAAGTGCAGTTTCCTCCTTTAAGATGCCTCTAGTCTCAATGTCATGGAGTTTTTTACGGACATGTCGTTCTATATACCATATGGTATTAGGTCTGATATCAAGGGATTTAATGCATTTGGATTTTACCTTCATACAATATGTTAACTGGGGGGTCTATGTTCACTTTTTTGCAAGTGGCTAACCAGTTCTTCCAGCACTACATGTTGAAGAGGTTTTCCTTCTGCCCCTTAGGATTTCTTGCTCCTTTGTCAAAAAGTAGGTAATTGTATGTCTGGGGGACAATGTCTGAGAACTAAAGCCTATTCCACTGATCTGAGGTTCTGTCTTTATTCCAATACCATGCTGTTTTAATAAATATTGCTTTATAATACAGTTTAAAGTTGGGGAAAGTAATATCTCCCATTTCCTTTTCTTAGGATTGCTTTAGCTATTCGAGTGTGTTTATTGTTCTATATGAACTTCATACGTGTTTGATCCACTTCTTTGAAGAATGTCATGGGTATTTTTAAGGGGATCGCATTAAATCTGTATAATGCTTTGGGGAGTATTGCCATTTTAATGATATTAATCCTGCCAATCCATGAGCAGGGTATGTGTTTCCATTTCCGTGTGTCCTCTCTTATTTCTTGGAGCAGGGCTTTAAAGTTTTCTTTGTATAGGTCCTTCACGTCTTCGTCAAGTTGTTTTCCAGATATTTGAATTTGTAAGGCACTATTGTGAATGGGATTGCTTTCTTGACTTCCTTCTCTTCCCTATCATTATTGGTGTAAAAAAAAAAGCCATTGATTTCTGTGTGTTAATTTTGTAGCCTGCCAACTTGCTATATAAGTTATCCTTTCTAGAAGCTTTCTGCTAGAGTCGTTAGGGTTTTCTAAGTAGTGTATCATGTGGTCTGCACACAGTGAGTGAGAGCTTGACTTCTTCCTTTCCTATCTGATTCCCTTGATATCTTTTTCTTGCCTGATCGCTATAGCAAGAATATCCAGTACTATATTGAAGAGGAGTAGTGAGAGTAGGCAGCCTTGTCTTGTACCAGAATTTAGAGGAAAGGCTGTTAGTTTTTCTCCATTGAGTATAATATTTGCCATTGGCTTGTGGTAGATGGCTCCAATTAGATTGAGAAAGGTTCCCTCCATTCCCATCTTGCTGAGCTTTTTTTCATGGTCTCTTATTTATTTTTGATACAAGTGTACATGACACAAGTTCTGACAACCCACAGCCAAAGAGGGCTAAGGGCAGAGGCAGGATGGGAGGAGAGTTGGTGGGTGCTGCCATCGTCTGCTCCAGGGTGCCCAGGTTGAGGCCCAGGTTCTAGGTACCCAGATCCCTCAGGTGCAGATATAGGCCTCTTAGAGGTTAAAGGGAGGAGGTGCCATCTGAGTAGGGGACCTCGGGGAGCCAGCCCCAGTCTCAGGTGTTCAGGTCTTTGCCCCAGCCACCACTTGGTCCCCATCCTCGAGGGAGGGGGAGGCACGTGGAGAAGTGGTTCTTGTTGAGTTCATCAAGGAGTAGTAGGAGGGGGTTGGAAGGGAAGGTAGGGGACAGGACACCAGCTATTTGTCCCAGGATGAGGGTGGGGGGAGGTTAGTAGCTGCTGCTGTTCCCCTCTCCCCTCACAAAGCTCCGGATGGGCCCAGCCTCAGGACTGGAACTGTCGTCCTGCACTCTCATACGCAGGCACACGGGGTTAAAATTAAGGTGTTAGGGGCCGGTGGTGCTGGAAGTAAGGTGCCTGCCTTGCCTAGGATCAATCACAGTTTTGGTTTCCAAAATGGTTCCCCAAGCCAGGAGCGACTTAAGAGCGCATAGCAGCGTCACTGGGTTTGTCCCCAAAACAAAAAAAATATGAAGGGGTTAAGTGGGAGAAATAAAAACAAACAAAAAAACAGAAAGATTTTCCAGTGTTTGCTGCTGGGAATCCTGGGGATGGAGGTTGGTGCCCTAGGCAGGCGTCCTTTGGCATTAAAGGAGAGCAGCAGAGAGCTGGTGGCTACAGGGCAAGGGACACCCACAGAATATATACAAAGGAAGGGATGCCCCACTCAATCCCCAATAGGGCTGGACTGGCTCAGGGGAGGTGGGTGATGTAGAGAGAGATGCCCTCTTGCTGAGCTTTTTGATCAAAAATGGGTGTTGGGCCTTATCAAATGCTTTTTCTGCATCTATTGATATGATCATGTGAAATTTTTTTCGTTTTTGGGCCACAGCCGGTGACGCTCAGGGATTACTCCTGGCTATTCACTCAGAAGTCGCTCCTGGCAGGCACGGGGGACCATAGGGAGAACCTGGGGATCGAACCGTGGTCCGTCCTAGGTTAGCACAGGCACCTTAGCTTCAGAGCCTCCACCCAGCCCCCGATCGTGTGGTTTTTATTTTTCTTCTTGTTGATGTTGTGTATGATGTTGATAGATTTACGGATGCTAAACCATCCTTGCATTCCTGCGATGAAACCTACTTGATTGTAGTGTATGATCTTCTTGATGATCCATTGGATCCAATTTGCCAGAATTTTGTTGAATATCTTTGCATCAGCATTCATCAGGGATATTGGTCCGTAATTTTCTTTTTTGGCAGAATCTCTGTCCGGTTTTGGTATCAAGGTGATGTTGGCTTCATAAAAGCTGTTTGGGAGTGTTCCTGTTTTTGCAATTTCATGGAAGAGCCTGGCTAGGATTGGTAGTAGCTCCTCTTTAAAGATCTGAAAAAATTCATTAGGAAATCCATCTGGACCTGGGCTTTTCTTTTTGGGCAGGTGTTTGATTACAGTTTCAATTTCCTCAGTGGTGATGGGGGTGTTTATATATTCTACATCCTCCTTACTTAAATGTGGAAGATTATAAGTGTCCGATAATTTTTTCATTTCTTCTAGGTTCTCATGTTTAGTAGCATCAAGTTTCTCAAAGTAGTTTCTGATTGCACTTTAGATCTCTGCAATATCTGTCGTGATCTCCCCCTTTCCATTTCTAATACGGATTATCAGATTGCCGTTCTCTCTTTCTTTCTTTTTTTTTTTTGTTTTTTTTGGGGTTTTTTTGTGGTTTTTGGATCACATCCGGCAGTGCTCAGGGGTTACTCCTGGCTCCATGCTCAGAAATTGCTCCTGGCAGGAACGGGGGACCATATAGGGCACCGGGATTCGAACACCTTACCTCCATGCTATCTCCCGTGCCCCGTCTTTCTCTCTTTCTTTGTGAGTTTTGCCAATGGCCTATCTCTCTTGTTTAGTTTTTCATAGAACCAACTTCTGCTTTCATTGATCTTTCGGATTGAGTTCTTCATTGAGTTCTGCTTTCAGCCTTGTTATGGGCTTTTGCTGTGTCCCATAGATTCTGGCACTTTGTGTATTCATTATCATTTGTTTCCAGAAAAGTTTTGATTTCCTTTTTGATTTCATCTTGGACCCACTGGGTGTTCAGTAGCAGGGTGTTTAATTCCCAATTGTTGAAGTTTTTCTTCTGTGTGACTTTGTAGTTCACATCTAATTTCAGAGCCTGTGCTCAGCGAAGGTAGCCTGCCTTGAGCGTTTCTTGTGACATGTCTGTCGTAAGTCTTAGGAATGCTCCTTTGAATGTAATTTCCCTTTTAAGTCTTGCTGCATTCAGTATTCTATCTGTGGGATTTGTCATTGTAATGAGGATGTGTCTCGGGGTTTCTTTCTTTGAGTCTCTTTTAGCTGGTACTCTTCATGCATGTAGGATTTGATTGCATGTAGTCTTTAACTCTGGGAGTATCTCTTTGATGATGTCTTCGACAGTTGATTCTTCTTGGAGATCTACTACCTGGGTCTCTGGGACTCCAATGATTGTCATGTTGTTTCTGTTGAGTTTATCAAAGATTTCTATTTTCATCTGTTCGCATTCCTCAAATACTTTGTTTTAATCAGTCTTCTGTGGTTTTGGTTTTGGTTTTTGTACAAATCCTAGAGCAAAGCCTAGGATAGAGTCTTTCATTTTGTTTCCATAAGTTCTGATTAGTTGTAGTGGTCTTAGTCAGGTTTTGGAACTAGAGATTAGAACATAATTCAAAGCCTAGACTAGGGTTTTTGTCCCATATTAGGTTCTGGCCAGGAGTGATTTCTAGGGGCACAGCGAAGAGAGTCTATGGGTGTCACCCAAAAACCTAAAGTTCAGGACAGAAACAGGCTCAAAGGAAAAGGATGGAAAAATTATACAACCTACTGAAATACAAACAAAATATGGGAGAGCTATATTTCTATCAGACCAAATTGCATGCAACCTCAAGAAAGTATTTATGACAAAGATGGACAAAGTTTTGATCAGAGAAGCAACAAGCCAAGAACTACTAACCCAGATCAACTTTTATGCATCAAAAATAGAGCCAGTAATATACATAAGGCTTGTTTTTACAAACCTAGAGAAACATATGAATGGAAGTATAATAATGGTAGATTTCTGTATGCCATTATTTGCAATAAATAGATGTATTAGTTGAAACACTAGCAAAGATATAATAGGCTTACATTAGACACTAGTAAAACTATTACTAATGGAGCTATTCAGGACCCTCCATTCACAAAAATCTGAATACACATTCTTCTCAAGTGCATATAGAACATTCCCTACAACAGGTCACATTTTAAAACACAAGTCTAACTTACATAAACTCACAAATTAAGAATTATACCAGGGGGTGACACAGTTGCCCTAGACGCCTCCTAGCGCTAGCCTACAATGGACCACAGTTCGATACCCCAGCATCCCATATTGTCCTCTAAGCTATTGAATGCATAGCCAGGAGTGACCCCCTGAGCGTTACTGAGTATGGCACAAAAAAACAAAACAAAAAAAGAATGATACCAAACACTGACAGAATTCGAGATGGACTGTAGACAAAAATAGGGAGAAAAATCTTGTAGGGAGCTAGATTCTCCCTCACAGTCGTAACATAAGTACAGCCATCTTGTAGCAAACTGCCATTTCCTAACAGGCCTGAGCTACACAAGTGTGTACATGCCAAGTTGTCCTGAGTTGACGTAGATCAAAAGAACCATAAGGGTCACACTCTTCTAGCTCAGAAAACTGAGACCTATAAATAGAGCATTTGGTGTGATAATAGGATGTTCCTCAGGAAACTTGTATTAAATTAATAGGCACATGCCAAACCTTTTGAACTGCATGATGACAGATATGTGCTGGACAAATGTTTGCACTTTCTCCTCCTTTTGTGTAAAAACTAGATAAGGCATGACATTTCAAAAATAAATCAACACCATAATCAGAATCCTTGGTGGTTCCCTTTTTTCCACCCATTTCCTTTTCAGGTGCAGACCCTTTCCACAATCATGAATAAACTGAAGCTGCTGGCCGGAACAGTTGGCGCCCAAACATGGTGCATGGAAAACGGTTTTTCACCGGACACCGAAAGTACCCTAGGGGCCTTTCCGCAAGGCTTGGCGAAGGTATGATCTCACATAATTTTCACTGTGTCTGATAAGAATGGGTCAAGAATTGTCTAAAGATGCACATTTTATAGCTGGCGTCAAACAAACTCTCAGGGGAAAAAGTATGAGTTAAAAAGAAAAATCTCTTGGAATAGTTTTTATTTATAAGAAAATGTCCTTGGTTCTCCATTGGCGGTCCCGGGAAAACAGCTCACATTAATAATCAGGCGTAGCAATATGTGGGTCGCGAAAATAATCTCCTACTTACAGAGAGGGTCACCATGATGACAATATATCTAACATTCTCTCCTCTTACTGGAGCCACATTCATGATATAATCAGGCACAGAAACTGTTCCTAAACACAAACATCTCTTTTCGGTCGCTTTCTGCCACATTTTTCCCTCTGCCTCTCCCTCCCCTGTCCCACTCATCTCTTCGGTTCAACACCCTGGTCAGTCGCTTCTGTCAAGTCTCCCCATTTTCAGAACTCACTTCACTTCCTCCTCCAAAAAAGATCTATCCTGTCCTCTCTGATTTTCCTCCGTCCCATGAACCCATTGATCCGGGTGATATGGCCACTTTGGAGGAAGAAGCAGCCGGCTACTGTCACCCTGACAGGCCACCACGGTCTCTTGCTTCTGCTCCTCCACAAACTGTGCCCCTACAGCAGATAACTTTCAATATCAGAAAACTGCTCTTCAGAACCATGCCTCAGGCCTTGAGAGCTTGTTTGGCGGTTCTAGCAGGGGAGTGCAACTAATCATATATTTTTGACCAAAGAACACTCCGTCCCTATTCGGGGAAGAACATCCTTTCAACAGTGTGCAGTTTCGGGAGGGATGCATATTGAGCGGTAAGAGAGAAAGTAGACCACCGTCTAGCCAGTCAGGTCAGCCAAATCAACTCTGGCGATAAATAGGGTGACTGATGTTGCAGCCAGATAGTCCTTATGTCCCTTTATTTTCATTTACCAGTATATGTATACTGTATTCTTCATAAAAAAAATAAGATGTCTCCTGAAAATAAAACCTAGCATGGATTGGAAGCAAAAATTAAATTAAGACACTGTCTTAGTTTCAGGGAAAGGGGACTCTCTGAAGACCCAGAGCAAAGCAATCAAACATAGCTGAAAAAAAAACAAGAAATTTAGTTTTTGGGAAAGGGATTATATGAAGACCCAGAGCAAAGCAATCAAACAAAAGCTGAAAGAAAAATAAATTAAAAATCAAAGAGCAGGGGTCCATGTGATAGCACATGATAGGAAATTTGCTTCATTGCTCCAAACCTGAGCATCTGAGTTCAATCCCTGGTACCCCATCTTGTCCCCTGAACCTATAAGGAGAATTTCTGAGTGCAAAGTAGGGAATAACCCGAGTGCCACCAAGTGTTATCAAAAATAAATTAAACCAAAACAAAAACAGAGCAGAAATAAACAATAGAGAACCAAAAAAAGTGCAATATTGGTGAGGCAAGGAGATGCAATTCTAACAAACAAAAAAGATAGACTGCTGGCAGACTCACAAGAATAAATGGGAAAATACTCAAATCATGCGGCTTATTTTTTTTCCTAGCCAACTGCTTGAGCGTTTATTTTGAGCAAATAGCTAGCACAGCCAAATCAATATGGAAAATCAAGAAAGTGGGAGGCATCCAATCACCTAAATTGTAGCTCTACAACAAAGCCAGAGTGATCAAAGCATGGTATTGGAAAAAAGACAGATTGTTAGCCCATTGGGTTAGAATAGAATACCCAATGGCATACCCCCAAGTATATGGTGAATTAGTCTTGGACAAAGACTAATTTGAAATGGAGCAAAGACATTCACTTCAACAAAAAGTGTATGAAAAATTGCATAACTGTGTGTAAAAATATCAGAGATTGATTCATGTGTCACACCTTACACAGAAATCAATTCAAAGTGGATCAACCTTGAGGTTAGACCAGAATCCATAAAGTTCATTGAGGAAAAAACATAAGCAGAACAATCCAAGACGTAAACCTCAAAGATCTTTGATGATGGGATGGATGCCAATATCAAAAGCTATAGTATCAATCTGAAAAATGAAACTTAAAACTAATGTTTCTCTATGCCAAAAGAACATACATTAGAACTAGAAGAGAGCTAAATGAATGGGAGAAAATTTTGCACTGAACACAACAGAAGACAAAAGAAAAAGGTCGGATATCGAGGATATAAAAATTACTCACAAAAGTTTACTCTGGGGCCCGGGAGATAGCATGGAGGTAAAGCGTTTGCCTTTCATGCAAAAGGTCATTGGTTCGAATCCTGGTGCCCCATATGGTCCCTCGTGCCTGCCAGGAGCAATTTCTGAGCATGAAGCCAGGAGTAACCCCTGAGCACTGCCGGGTGTGACTCAAAAACCAAAAAAAAAAAAAAATTAAATTAAAAAAAAAAGTTTACTCCACAAAATGCAAACACCATCAAAAAATCATTAGAGAAAATAAAGAGATAGTTCTCTGAGGAAGACCAGAGATGACAACAGACACATGAAAAAATATGTATCATCATTTAGACAACAATGACAACACTTGTGAGGATAGCACATATAAACATTCTGTGAAAAATCTCTGCTGGTAGGGATGTGGTGAGAAAGAAACTCTCATTTCTGCTGGTGCTAATGCTGGCTGATCCAGCCCATATGAAAAACAGTATGGAGAGTTCCCATTAAACTCAAAACTGAACTGCTATAGGACTCAGAATTTCCTCTTTTGGGTATCTATACCCAGGATAAAAGACATTCACTCAAAAGGATGTACGTATACTGCCACTCATTGTAGCACACAATAGCAAATATTTGGAATCTAGGTAGATGTCTAAACAGTCAATTGGTTCATGAAGATTTGTAAATATACACACTGGAGTACTATAGAGCTGAATGGAATGATTCTGTCATGCAAGCTGCAGCAATAGGATGGAATTAGAAGGTAAATATAATGAAGCCAGGAGGAGGATAAATAATAAATGACATCATTTATTATTTTTTGTTTTTTGGTATTTTTGGGGTCACACCAGCAGAGCTCAGGGTTGATCCTAGCTCTAAACTCAGAAATCACTCCTTGCAAGCTCAGGGAACCACACGGGATGCCGGAATTCAAACCATCACCCTTCTGCATGCAAGGCAAATGCCCTACCTCCTTACTATCTCTGGCCTCCAACATTCATTATTTGTGGTATTTAGAATAACTGAACTAAGAAACATGGTTATAAACCAGTGGTTCTCAAACTATGGCCTACAGGTCACATATTTTGTTTGTTCCTATTTCTTTTCTCCATTTCAAAATAAGATATATGCAGTGTGCATAGGATTTGTTCATAATATTTGTTTTACTAAAGTCTGGCCCTCTAATGGGAGAGTGAACAGGCCCTTTTACAATGTTTGAGAACTCCTGGTCTATTTCTTTTTTTTTTCTTTTAAGGACTCCTGGTCTAAAGAGCAGTTTTCTCAAATACCATTAGCTCCAGAGTATAGGAAGAAGCAACTGAGCAAGAGGAGAAACAGGAAAGTTTTCCTATTCATTTGTACATCGAAGGGCTCTGCAGCCTGGATACAGCTGTTTAGAATGAACAGCTTTTCAAGTAGCTTTTCTTTATAGAGGCCTATAATAAAGTTCTTATGCTTTTACCCACAAAAATAGGTGCAGATTGCATTTGAAGCTGTGAACTCCAACTACAGCAATCCCTCTAAGAGCTTCTCAAATAGTTGGCTGCACCCCCTGGGGAGGGCAAGAAGCTCCATAAAGGGGGACGCGTTTGACCTCGGCAAACACTGTCATAATAAGCTAAGCCCCATGTTTATGTCTCTGTATATCTATTTACAGTCGAAAGCTGGGAGTGCAAAAATGTTTTCTTCTTTCTAAGGGGGTGTGACAGAAAAATAATTGAGAAGCACTGCGCTAAGAATACATTGGCGTGTAATCTTAATATGTCTATAACAACTCGTTTTTATTTTAGGTCACACCTGGTGGCCCTCTGGATTGACTCCTGGCTCTGTACTCAGAAATTGTTCCTGAAAGGCTGAGGAGACTATCTGAGATGCTGGGTATCGAATATATCCAACGGGTGTTGGCGACATGCAAGTAAAAGGCTCTATGGCAGTGCCATCTCTCTGGCCCTATAATAACTCTTTAAATCTTTTTGTTCACAGTACTTCTTGGAGAATTATGTTGGCTTGCCCTAGTTTCATGTTATAATGCTATACTATATAAGACTCCAAATACACTGATCATTATGATGTCCTGACAAATATACTAATCTATGCATGTTCTATTTTCTATTATTCCTGATATTATAATCCAGTGTTTATGTCCACTATATGGACATAAATCCCATGGGACTAGGCAACTGTATGACATAGAGCTAATTCACTGAGTATGTTTTGTAATTTATTTTCAATTAAACCTAGATTACTATTACTATGTATCCTAATGTCCATGTTCCCAATTTGTTTCTGGAAAGAAGCCTAGATTTTCTTTTTTTTCTTTTTTGGTTTGTGGGCCACACCTGGTGAAGCTCAGGGGTTACTCCTGGCTATGCGCTCAGAAGTCGCTCCTCGCTTGGGGGACCATATGGGAAACCGGGGGATCGAACCGCGGTCCATCATAGGCTAGCGCAGGCAAGGCAGGCACCTTACCTCCAGCGCCACCACGTGGCCCCAAGAAGCCTACATTTTCAAGACCTGTTATGTTATGATTCTTTTAAAAATGCTCTGCAAACAATCTCAACCAGAAATGCTTTCTTCAGGAAAGTTTATCCTCACAAATGATTTTACTTGAAATTGAAATATTCGATCTGACCTGCCAGATTGATATTACTTACACAACCTCCCTCACCCATTCCATCTGGGTTTGTGTTTCAAGAGCAACCTATGGATCAATCTTCATTGTCTATGTTTGTGTAACTGTATTTGTCATGGTTACCTGTCTATTGCCTACCTGTATTGTACATGTCTATATTGTAAATAGTCCTTCCTCTGCTAGAAATATAACCCTTCCCCCACCATCACTCTGCTCTGTTGTTTATCCCTATTTACCGCTTTTTAACTTCAGCTCAAAATGCCCATGAAACGGAACATACCCACACCCGAACCTGCTGCAAGCCACCTCCAAAAGCTAAAGGAGAGCTTTCTAGCGCACAATGCCCAGGCCCAGGTAGAAGATGCCACAGCACAACTGCTGACTTGCTCTCAGAGAACCATTTTCTCCCACCATTCTTTTCTGCGGACTATTGCTCAATACTTGATTCTGCTTGTGAGAGACCTTTAGATAGAGGACATTACAGTATACCTTACCTTTGTGAGATATTTTTCAAATTCGATCAGAGCATGTCACAGGCCGAAGTTGTGATATGAATTTTATTCCCTAACCAGACTATTTCAAAATACTTAAAAGAATACATATATATCTCCTTTGTATATTCTTTAGAATTATCCTTAATAGGTACAATTCTTTTTTGGTTTATTTTTGAGTCACACCGGGAACGATCTGGTTATTTCTAAGTGGAGGACCATATAGGATGACAGGATTGGAACCACCGTCCTTCTGCATGAAAGGCAAACACACTACCTCCATGCTATCTCTCTGACCCATTAATAAGTATCATTCTTATTGAGTATTTACCTACAAAGATGTAGTTATCCCCATCCCATTTTTGGATTTCTTAGTAGGAAATTCTAGTTTCAAGGCAAACTGTTCCTGGCCAGGGAGAGGATGCAAAGGATTAAGAAACATGCTCTGTAGCCAGAGATCAGGGATATGTATGTAGGGATATCAACCTTGCCCAACATAATGTCTCAGGAAGCACTGGGAGAAACTCAGGATCTGCTATCGAGTGGTGTTTTGAATTCACAAAAAAAATTAAGTGACTTATGAATGTTGTAGTCTTCTGAGGATTGAGAATATAGTAGTGGTCTCTTTTCTGATACCCTCACGCTCTCCTCAGAGGGCTAGAAAGGGCTCCCCAAAAAACTGCCTCTTGAACTTGCACAGGCCAAGAGGACAAGAAAGACCCAGTGAGTGAGGACTGGCTGTGGGTGTCACCAGGCAGAGAGCTGATATCTTTGTGAAGAATATACTCTGCTGTGCCCTTGATGACTCTGAGAACTTGAAGGAACCTGTTGGCGTTTCTTGTGTCTCTTTTCTGATTCCCTTAAGTTCTCCTCAGAGGACTGGGAAGAGACCCCCCAAAGTGTCACCTAGAGACAGCAGAAGAGCATGGCCACTCCACTTCTTGGCCATGTACTCTTTTGTTTTTGGTTTTTGGGACACACCCGGTGGTGCTCAGGGGTTACTCCTAGCTATCTTCTCAGAAATAGCCCCTGGCAGGTACAGGGGACCATGTGGGAAGCCAACATTTAAACCAATGGCCTTCTGCATGAAAGGCAAACGCCTTACCTCCATGCTATCTCTCCAGCCCCTGCACTCTTTCTAACCAATGAACCCCACCACAACAGGCAGATAAAATCACACTACAAGCGTGAAAATGGGGAAACCACACAGGCAAACCCCATGCACAGAGAATAAGATGATAGCCCTGATGACCCCAAAAATTCCAACCATCTTATTAATCTCTCAGATAAGCAGTTTAGAATAGAAATATGGAGAATGTTCATAGAACTCAAGAAAGCATAGCTCGATCTGAATAGACCACAAAGACAGAAATCAGAAAACTCCAAACTGAAATAACAGATCTGAAAAACACAGTAGCTCAAATGATAAACATAGTGAATGGCCTCTTCAGCAGTGTCTGAGGATGGAATCAGCGTGATGGAAGATGAGATGCAGAACAACACAATACAGCAGAAGAAACTGGAAAAGACCCTTAGGACAAACGATTACACAATGGAAAAAGTACTCGAGGAATGTGAACAGATGAAAATAGAAATCTTTGATAAACTCAACAGAAACAACATAAGAATCATTTGAGTCCAATATAGGAGATTCCCCAGGAACAATCAACCATCAAAGACATCATCACAAAGATACTTCCAGAGTTTTTCACATTTCTTCTGCTGTGTTGAGTTTTTGTGCATCATATCTTCCAGCACTCCAATTCTCTCTTCAGCTGCTGCTACCCTGGTGTCGAGGGCATCCACTGAGGTTTTCAGTTGAGCTACCATGTTTTTCAGGCCCGCTATTTCAGTTTGGAGTTTTCTGAGTTCTGTCTTTGTGTTCTGTTCTGATCAATCTATGCTTTCTTGGAGTTTTACAAACATATTCCATAGTTCTATTCTAAGTTCCTTATCCGAGAGGTTAATCAGATGGTTGTGATTTTTAAGGTCATCCAAACCATCATCCTCATTCTCAGTGCGTAGTGTTTGCCTACGAGCTTTCCGCATTGTCACGGCAATAGTGTGGTTTTTCCTGCGTGTTGTGGTGGGGTTAATTGGTTAGAAAGAGTGCTCGGCCGCGAAGCGAAGCGGAGGCGCTCTTCTGGTGCTCCAAAAATTCAGAAAAGACAGAAGCACAGACAAAGACTCCCCTCAGTTCACAGTTCCCTCAGCAGAGCGCAGTAGGGCGGAGTCTCCCGCAGGAGGAGCAATCAGCCCGCCAATTGGGACTCTCCACAGCCAGTCGGATCTTACTCACTCATTAGCTAGCTGGCAGCCTCAGAATGCAGTGATTTTTGGATACACTTCCCAGGGCTCTGGTCTTTGGGGAGAACTCAAAGAATTCAGAAAAGACTGAAGCACAGACAAAGACTCCCCTCAGTCCACAGTTCCCTCAGCAGAGCGCAGTTGATACTTCCAGAGTTAAAGAATGCTTGCAATCAAATCCTGCATGACTGAAGAGAGTACCAGCTAAGAGACCCGAAGAAAAATACCCCAAGACATATTCTAGTTACAATGACAAATTCCACCAATAGAGAGAGAATACTGAAGGCAGCAAGATCAAAGAGCAAAATTACATTCAAAGGAGCATCCTTAAGACTTTCAGAAGATATGTCACAGGAAAATTTCAAGGCCAGAAGACAGAGGTGGGATATTGTGACAAGACTGAATGAAATGAATACCTCACTGAGAATAATGCACCCAGCCCGACTCACGTGCAGGTTTAAAGGAAGGATACATAGCTTCATGGATAAGCAACAGCTCAGAAACTTCACAGATGCAAAACCAGCCTTAAAGGAAAAACTGAAAGGTCTACTTTAAGACAAGAGAGACCAACAAACACAGCAAACTTATCCACAGTTATGACATTAAATCCTATGATAATCAACTCACTCAATGTCAATGGACTAAATGCAGCAATTAAAAGTCATAGAGAGGAAAAATGGGTCAAAAAGATGAACCCAACATTCTGCTTCCTACAAGTAACACACTGAATAGTCAGAACAATCACAGACTCAAAATCAAAGGCTGGAAGAAAATCATGCAAGCAAACAACACTCTTAAAAAAGCTGGGGTGGCTACATAAACATCTGATGACACCAACTTTAGACTCAGAAAGTTGTAAGGGACAAAGATGAACACTTTTTAATAATCAAGGGGTATGTAAAACAAGAAGAAATCAGACTACTAAACATATATGCACCCAATGAGAGACCAGCAAATTATCTAATATAATTATTGACAAAACTGAAAGAAGACATCACACTAATTGTAGGAAACCTTAACATGGCCCTGTCAACACTTGATAGGTCAACCAGACTGACACCCAACAAAAATTCTTCTCCAATATACATGGGTCATTCCCTATGATAGACCACATGCTGGCACATAAAACGTACCTCCATAAAATCAAGAGGATACAAATTCTGCAGGCTACCTTTGCTGACCACAAGACTCTGAAATTAGATGTGAACTACAAAGGGACACAGAAGAACACTTTAACTACTGGAAATTAAACAGCCTGCTACTTAACAACCAGTGAGTCTGAGATGAGAACAAAGAGGAAACCCAAACTTTCCTACAGACAAATACTGAAGACACCAACTACCAGAATTTATGGAACACTGCAAAAGCGGTCCTGAGAGGAAAATTTATAGCTTTGCAAGCACATCAGGAAGGAAGAAGGGACATACTTGAATAACTTAATGACACAGCTCATAAAATTAGAAAATGACCAAAAAAAGAAACAAAAAATAGGGAGACGGAAGGAAATAACAAAGCTGAGAGTAGATATCAATGAAGTACAAACTGAAAAAACAACTTGAAAGATCAATGAAAAAAAAAAAGAAAGATCAATGAAAGCAGAAGTCGGTCTTAGATAAAATAAACCAGATTGATAGACCACTGGCAAAACTCACAAAGAGAGAGAAACCTGATAACCCATATTAGAAATGAAAAGGGGGAGAGCACGACAGATATTGCATCGATCCAAAGGATAATCTGAGTCAACTTTGAGAAACTTTATGCTACTAAGCATGAGAACCTGGAAGAAATGGATAAATTCTTTGACACTTATAACCTTCCATGGTTAAGGAGAACGTAGCATATATAAACACCCCCATCACTATTGAGAAAATTGAAACTGTAATCTGTAATTGAACTATAAATGACTACCTAAAAAGAAAAGCCCAGGCCCAGTTGGATTTACTAATGAATTGTTCCAAACCTTTCAAGAGGAACTACTAACAATCATAAGCAGTCTCTTCCATGAAATTGAAAAACTGAGAACACTTTCAAACAGCTTTTATGAAGCCAACATCACCTTGATACCAAAACCAGAGATGCTGCCAATAAAGGAAAGTATAGATCAATATCCCTGATGAATGCAGATGCAAAGATCTTCAACAAAATCCTAGCAAATAGGATCCAAAGTATCACCAGGAAGATCATTCACTACGATCAAATAGGTTTCATCCCAGGAATGCAGGGACGGTTTAAAATTTGTAAATCTATCAACATAATACAACACATCAACAACAAGAAAAATAAAAATCACATGATCATATCAATAGACACAGAGAAAGCAGTTGATAAGGTCCAACACCCATTCCTGATCAAAACTCTCAGCAAGATGGGAATGAAAGGAAACTTTCCCCATATTTAAGGCCATCTACCACAAGTTAATGGTAAATATCCTCTATGGAGAAAAACTAAAAGCCTCCCCTCTAAATTCAGGTACAAGACAAGGCTGTCCGCTCTCATCACTCCTCTTCAACATAGTACTGAAAGTACTCGCTATTGCAATTAAGCAAGAAAAAAATTAAGTGAATCCAGATAGAAAAGGAAGAAATCAGGAGTCGGCGTGGTGCACTATAGGTAACATGTCTGCCTTGCCAGCACTAGCCTAGGACGGACCACGGTTTGATCCCCCAGCAACCCATATGGTCCCCAAAGCGACTTCTGAGCGAATATCCAGGAGTAACCCCTGATCATCACTGAGTGTGACACTCCCCAAAAAAGCAAAAGAAAAAGAAATCAAGCTCTCACTGTTTGCAAATGACATGATACTATACTTAGAAAATCCTAAAGAATCTAGCAAAAAGCTTCTAGAAACCATATATACATATAGCAAGGTGGCAGGCAAGAAAATTAACACACGGAAATGAATGGCCTTTTTAAACACCAATAATGATTTGGAAGAAATGTACGATAAGAAGGCAATCCCATTCACATTAGTGCCACACAAACTCAAATATCTTGGAGTCAACTTGACCAAAGACATGAAGGACTTTGATACAAAGAAAACTATAAAGCCCTACTCCAAGAAATAAGACCGGACACACTGAAATGAAAACAAAAACCCTGCTCATGGATTGGCAGGAGTAATATCATTGAAATGGCAATACTCCCCAAAGCATTACACAGGTCTAATGTGCTCCCTCTAAAGGTACCCATGACATTCTTCAAAGAAGTGGATAGAAAACGTTTGAAATTCATTTGGAACAATGAAGAGCTAAAGCACTCCTAGGGAAAAGGAAAATGGGAAGAATTACTTTCCCAACTTTAAACTGTATTACAAAGCAATAGTTATTAAAAGAGCATGGTATTGGAATAAAGAAAGACCTTAAATCAGTGGAATAGGCTTGAGTACTCAGAGAATGTTCCCCTGAAATACAATCACCTAATTTTTGACAAAGGAGCAAGAAAGTCTAAGGGAACAGTGAAAAAACTCTTCAACAAACGGTGTTGGCAGAAGTGGTTAGTCACTTGCAAAAAAAGTGACCATAGACTTCCAGTTAACATCACAAAGGTACTAAGGTACGAAGGTAAAATCCAAATGGATTAAAAATCTTGATATCAGACCTGATACCATAAGGTATATAGAACAACACGTAGGTATAACACTCCATGATATTGAGACTAAAGGAATCTTCAAGGAGGAAACTGCACTTTCCACACAAGTGAAAGAAGAGATAAACAAATGTCAATACATTAACCTGAGAAGCTTCTACATCTCAAAAGAAATAGTGCCCAGGATGCAATTGCCACCCACTGTGTGGGACAAACTAGTCACCCAATAAGGGACTAATATTCAAAATACAGGGCACTGACAGAACTTTACAAGAAAAAAACATCTAGTCCCATCAAAAAATGGGGAGAAGGGGCCCGGGAGATAGCATGGAGGTAAGGCGTTTGCCTTTCATGCAAAAGGTCATCGGTTCGAATCCCGGTGCCCCATATGGTCCCCTGTGCTTGCCAGGAGCAATTTCTGAGCATGGAGCCAGGAGTAACTCCTGAGCACTGCCGGGTGTGACCCAAAAACCACAAAAAAAAAAAAAATGGGGAGAAGAAATGGACAGATACTTTGACAATGAAGAAATGCATATGGCCAAAAGGTACATGAAAAATGCTCCTCATCACTAACAACAGGGAGATGCAAATCAAAATATCTATGAGATACCAATTCAAACCACGGAGATTGGCACACAATCACAAAGAATGAGAACAATCAGTGCTGGTGGGGATGTGGAGAAAGACTCTTATCCACTGCTGGTGGGAATGTCATCTAGTCCAACCTTTATGGAAAGCTATATGGAGTTTCCTCCAAAAACTGGAAATTGAGCTCCCATTCGACCCACTTCTAGGGATATACCCTAGGAACACAAGAATACAATACCAAAATCCCTTCCTCATACCTATATTTATTACAGCACTATTCACAATAGCCAAACTCTGAAAACCAACCAAGATGCCTTTCAACAGATAAATGGTTAAAGAAACTGCTACATATACATAATGGAATATTATGCAACCGTCAGGAGAGATGAAGTCATGAAATTTTCCTATACATTGAATCTATCGTGCTAAGCGAAATAAGTCAGAGGGGTTCGGGGTCGCGGGGCGGAGGGAAGGAAAAAAGAAAAAAAAGAAATAAGTCAGAGGGAGAGAGATAGGCGCAGAATAGTCTCACTCATCTATGGGTTTTAAGAAAAATAAGTCATTTTTGCAACAATCCTCAGAGACAAAAAGAGGGCTGGAACTTTGAGCTCACTTCATGAAGCTCACCACAAAGAGTGGTGAGTGTAGTTAGATAGATAACTACACTGAGAACTATCATAACCATGTGAATGAATGAGGGAACTGGAAAGCCTGTCTAGAGTACCAGTGGGGGTGGAGTGGGATGGGGGGAGATTTGGGACATTGGTGGTGGGACTGCCGCACTGATGAAGGGGGGGTGTTCTTGACATGACTGAAACCTAATCACAATCATGCTTGTATTCAAGATATTTAAATAAAGATATTATAAAAAAAGAAAAATAGTAGAGACAGGAACATATAACTATAAAGAAGGCCAACCCAGGAATGAACAGTAATACTTGAAATGAGCCTCAAAACCGACAGGACTGATAGAGTCCAGAAAACATACTGAGATCTCCGAGATGAGTATAAGATCCCAATATTCATGCGCTTTTGGCTAAAATCACAGTGATCAGGGCCAAGTACTGGCTCTGTGCTGATGGAGGACTTCTGGAAAGCTTAGGGGAATACATGCAGAGCCAGGTATGAAATCCATTTGGCATAAGTATGGCAAACCTGAGACAATTTATGATTTATCTGGTCACTGAAAAGATATTTAAAAATAGAAAGTTGAACTCATCTGGAAAATAAAGTCAGGAGCTGGAAGGTTGAACAATAGGGAGGGACTTTGACTTGGTACTATGCAGAATCATATCCCCTGTTGAAACCATATCCTTATCTGGTCTTGGCACCTCCCTGTAACCCCAGGATGTAGTCCACAGCAGGGATCCCATGGTAGCTCTTACCTACTGCCAGCAGGTGCCCATACGTCTCCAGCATCACATCTCTGTAGAGCTTCCGCTGAGAGGAATCTAGACACAGCCATTCCTCCGGGGAGAAGATCACAGCCACCTCAGGGAAGGAGACCATGTCCTAAGCACAGACAGAGGGCTTTAGACAAGGCTTATTCAGGACACTGGGGAAGAGAACAGGAACCACCAGTGCCCTAGAGTGACTCAGGAACTGTACCTTCTGCCCATATGAGCTCCCACCATCCAAGTTCCTCTCT
>PVKC010009029.1:0-27353 GCA_004027635.1 Crocidura indochinensis
TTAACCAAGGATAAGATAAATTACATACATTCCCTAATGTAGCTATTTAAGAAATTTCTTTCTTACCAGGAGGGTAGAACTGCTCCTCTGATCAATAAGTTTTTTTTCTTATTTTTGTTTTGTTTTGTTTTTGGACCACACCCAGTGACATTCAGGGGTTACTCCTGGATATGCACTCAGAAATCACTCCTGAGTTGGGGGACCATATGAGACACCGGGGGATCAAACTTAAGTCTGTCCTAGGTTAGCATGTGCAAGGTAAGTGCCCTACCACTTGTGCCACTGCTCTGGCCCCATAAGTTTGTTTTTCTGAGTTCTATATAAATGATCACAAGTATCACATCAAATTGGCCCCAAGGTAGCTCAGACCCATAATCTAGATGTGCAAGCAAGAAATATGTAAGCCTATAGATTAATTATACAATTGTATAAATCATTGGATCTATTTCTCTTCTTAATTAAAAAGTTTATCATATGATATATCCTAATATCTTCAGTCTTCAGAGAGGTTAGCAAATAACCTTCCAGTATATAAATACTGAGTGGGTGGGCATTATGGGAATGGTATTGGGCTAGATGCAGGACAGTTTCATATTAGAACTGAAGTTTCAAAATCAGTAGGTCATGAGTTCCAATAGTGAAAAACACTAATAAGTGTCCCCATAAACAAGGAAAATTAATTGCTAAAAATTAGGAAAGTGCAATATAAAAGAAAATGGTTTCTATAAGAATCTTTAGGTAGCAGTATATAACAACATAAATACATGCAAACACAATAAATGTATGATTTAATAAAGACTAGAAATACATACCTCTGTTGCATTTTTCTAAGACTTTTCTCTGTTCCAAAACTTCAGAGTTTAAAACTTCTTTTTCTTGTTTAACTTTATTTACCTGTAAATGTGAAATTTCAAGGGAAGAAATCACCCAAAATTATAATAATTATTATAATAATTATAATAAAATGTGCCATCTAACATTCATTATGAAGCTATAATTGGAGGCAACAATTGACTTCATTGTGTGAGACTTGTACTGAAGCTCTTCTTAAAGTCCAAATGTAACTATTTAAGATAAAAATATGTTTAGGATGGAAGTTACAGAAATATTCCAAATGGCATTGTCTTTCCACATGGCAGTGTACTAGCTGTCCAGTATAAAGAACTTTGGTTTTTTTTTTAGGATTTTATTTATTTATTTATTTATTTTTAATAAGGAAGTACAGGAACATTATAGAGAAGTTGTGGTATATACACACATATATATGCAATATATTCATATTATAAATGCAATACATATACATTAAACATTATATATTTAACCAAGAAAAGGAATACAATTCTGCCAAACTTTTAGATCAAAGACTAAATTACGGTTACTAATAATAGTTACTGAAAGAAATGGATAAGGATGGGCAGGCTAGTCTGGTAAAAGGGTTTTTTTAGGATTAATAGTTTTAATGCCACATCCAAAAATTTCAACCCTCTGTTTCATTCATTTTGATGCTTGACTAGAAGAACCAAAAGCAACCAGGGAATTGGTGGGGGCAGAATAGTGGGTGCTCCTTCCCACTGTTTTTATACTCTACTCCTCCAAGAGAAGATGATGATGGCTAGGAAGTGGAGTGCTTGGAAGAGGCCGTGGACTACTGATGTGTAAGTCATTTGAGAGAGGTCAAGGCGCTATAGGCAGCATCTCTGCTCGGAAGCTCTGAGCTACAGAACCTAAGAACTATTGACACACGTTAAACGGAGCTGCAGAGGCAGATCCTCAAGCCTCCTGAAAAGCATGGCAATTCTATGCTCCTGCTCTTAAGAATAATTCAAAAGGAAAAAAAAAGAAGAAAAAAATTCTCCAAATACCACTTGAACCCAATGCTCCATCTACTGCTTATGCTTGAGTTGGGGAAAAGCCCTTCTCACCGAGCCAGCCTGCCACTGGCAATGCAAAATGGTTTATCAGAGCATCGGAGTATATTGACTTATGGTACACACATTATTCTTACCAATTTTCATTATAAAGTGGCTCTTGGGGGCTACAGGGAGAACTTCAAAGCTATGTTAGTGCTTTATTTAATGAGCTGGGGAGGGGGGGTGATAAATGGTTATGATATTATTTTGTGGGCCATTTTTTTTTTTTGTGAGCCTTTCAATTATCTGAACTAATGGGAATAAGAGGTTAAAATGGGTACATGGTCATCATGCCAGTTCTAAATTTGGCCAGTCTACAAACACCCTAAAGTACTTAAAGTCTTGTCTTTCAGGCCTAAAGATACATACTTCTTCCATTACTTCTGCAAGTTTGCTCTTGAGGTTTTCTAGTTCAGTGGCTAAATTCTTCTTTTCCTCTTGAACAGATACAATTTGATCTCGAAGTTCTGCAGTTTTAAAGAAAAAATAAAGAGAAAAAAATAAAAAGAAAAAATACCTTATTTAAAAAATCAATCTGATCAAAAGTAATTGAAAATGTCAATGTGTTTCTTATGGTCAAGGTTATTTAATATTGAAAATGAAAATGACAAAGAAAATCTCACTTCAATGCCCTCAGATAACCATGGTTACAAGTCATTTCATGGTTTCCTTGCATTCTATCAGATATTCTAGAAAACTACCTGATTTTTTTTTGTTTGTTTATTTTTGTTTTTGGGTCACACCTGGCAGTGCTCAGGGGTTACTCCTGGCTCCATGCTCAGAAGTTGCTCCTGGCAGGCACGGGGGACCATATGGGGCACCAGGATTTGAACCGATGACCTTTTGCATGAAAAAGCCTTACCTCCATGCTATCTCCCGGGCCCCACTACCTGAAATTTTTAAGTAAAAACAGCAAGCTTCAACAAAAGAAATTTAGGCAGTTCACTAGTTTTTGTTAAATTTTATAATGGTCATGGGTTCTTATTATCTTGCAACGTAAAGTAACAAATAGGCAACTAATTGGGGACTTTGACTTAAAGGGAAAAATACTGTCTTGATGCAAATGTATAGCCCTTAAAATGATTTGAATAAATTCAAGATGAACCCATCTGAAAAAGGTTTAATTCTATTAATTCCCCCCAGAGTGCAGGTATTTGTTTCTTAATGTAATTCATTGTTCTTATTAATAATGGACTTAACAAAAGCGGTGTTACTAGAAGGAAAATATTATCAACTCTTACTGCCAAAGCGTCTGGTACTAAGATTTAAAATACTTCTACCACTCAAATGTTAATATATGTACGTATATATTCATGGCTTAGCACAGAGCACTTAAATTTATTCTCTCACCTACAGTTTTGCCACTTATCTCCTTTGAATTTCTTACCCTTTCCAATAAATGTGTTATGTAGGTATTTATAAACTTTTTTGCATGAACCCAGCTTGAAGGAGTTCATTTCAAAATCACTTTCTCTACTGAATGAAGAAGAGATCACACAATCTGAGACCTACAGGGAAGGAATATTAATACACAGAGAAACCAAACTGCTGGAATAAAACAAGAGTTAAGCCAAAGCTCTTACCTTTGATCTGCTTCTGACACTGTACCGACACACAAGTCTCTGAAGCAAGTTCAGAATCTGTGGTTGGATCTTCTTCATCAATGTTTATTTCTTCAGTTATGACCTCTGGTCCCAGCTTGGCCATGTATAACATGCTGATTCTTTTCAATGTTTTATTTTCTTTATTTAGCTAAGGCAAAAAATATAAAAACAGTGATTTGAACAGCAGTACAATGAGAGTTTTCAATTTTTGAACAATAGACAAATTAAGTGTACTTTTGTCTCACACAGTCCTCCACATTCACAGCATGAAATAATAATCAGAAGGGTCATTAAATAAGGTTTATTTACACTGTTAATATTAAGCTTACTATTTGAAGTAAAATCTGATGCCTGGATTACAGCCAAGAGTATGTGAAAATGCTAGTTATAACTGACAAGAAACACAAATTAAGAAAAAAAAACAATATAAAGAAAAACCAATTTCTAATTATTAAGTCATTAATAAGGCACCAATATCAAGCATGTCTTAATATATTTTAATAAAATATTAATGAAGTCTAAAAAAAACCTATATTAAGCAAGTATGTTGTTTGCTGATATACTATGAATACCTTTTAAAGGTTTATTGGCCCAGAGCCTTTCTTTTCTGGAAACTTCATTACCTATATGATCTCTAGGAAAATATCCAGAGTTCACCAAAGTAGACAATATTCCTTTAGTAATGTCCAGAGAGTAGGAACATGACCCATTCTTGGTCAAGTAGATCCATTTCTGGAAACCTATAAGTGGGACTAGAGATGAATTTCTGCCCACAAATCTGTATGTACAACAGCTGTTGGCAAGCACACTTTAAATAGAGGAACAGAGTAAAGCAGTGTGGCAAAGACAAAATAAAGGTGATGTGTAGAAAGACAAAGAAAAGCAATGTACATGGGACTAGCCCATTCTTGAGGAGCTCCCAGTTCATACATTCCACAGGCTACTCAAACATTCCTCTCTCAGCAAACTCCTATTTTTTTTCCTTTTCCTACTGTGGTAGTTGAATATATATTTCTAATGTCTGCACATAAGGTTCTAATAATATGAAAGGAAGATGTTTCAAGATATATTTCTATTTTCCTTATAAAAAGAGTTCTACAGTGGTAGAGTGTTTGCCTTGCACGTGGCCAACCGAGGACAGACTCGCGTTAGATCTCTGGCAACCCAAATGATTCTCCTAGACTGCCAAAAGCAATTTCTGAGTGCAGAGCCAGGAATAACCCGAGCACCGCCAGGTGTGACCTAAAAACAAAATAAAACCAAAAAGCCTCATCTACTAATTTATTATTTATTCATGAGTTTATGCACATAAGCATTAGCAATAAAGCAAAGACAATAACTAAATTTGGTCCAAAGACCACAGAAGAAAAATATAGTTTTGTTTATGTTCTATCAATATGGAAAAAACTAAAAGGCTTTCTTTTATCTGAGTACAAACAAGAATTTAATGGGTTGATTTCTCTAGTACAAACCATAAGATACAGAAATTCAGATACATTTCCATATTAAGGGCCTCTAGTAATCATGGAAAGTTTTGAATTTAAGAACTGAAGTTAAGAATTTTGAATTGAGGGGCCCGGGAGATAGCACGGAGGTAAGGCGTTTGCCTTTCATGCAAAAGGTCATTGGCTCGAATCCCGGTGCCCCATATGGTTCCCTGTGCCTGCCAGGAGCAATTTCTGAGCATGGAGCCAGGAGTAACCTGAGCACTGCCGGGTGTGACCCAAAAACCACAAAAAAAAAAAGAATTTTGAATTGAAAAACAGAGAGGGAGAGAAAGGAACACATAGATACACAGACACACAGGCACACAGAAACAGTGGGTTCACTAGCATGCTAACTGTAAAACTTTAAATATAAACCTTAATACAATATAAGACATTTAACATGGAATTTATCTGGTTCTCACCCTTTCTATATGAACATGACTAGGATCCTTCAAGATTTCTTTAAGGGAAAGTGTCAATCCATTTAACCTAAAGGAACTGATTCTTAAATAAGACTCCTAAATATATTCCAAGCAGTCAAAGAGTTTTCTCTGTTCTCTCTGAGAAGTCAGGAACAATCTCTTAGAAATAATATATAAATCCATGGATTCTTCGTAGGAAATCTGGATACATGCATTCAGAAAATCAGATCACTTCAGCTTGAGTTCTTCACAGGACTTTAGAAGATCCAGAATAAGAGGTCTCTTCAAGACAGGAAGCTCAAATATTAATCTCTGAGGTGCTAAATCATGAATCCTAAGCAAAGTGCTAAGGATCAGGGTTCTCAAATTATTTTAGCCTTCTTCACTGTGAGGAGCAAACGACTGAAGAACACAAGGGGATATGTCTAACTTAACTTCCTTTCTGAAATTTAAACAAAGGGTTCCTCAGAACCTCTAGGGAGCAATAGACTCCCAAGACTTAAGCCTCCACTAGATCAAAATTCCTGGCAGTGGGTCCCAAAATTGAGTGTGGGGCACAGGTTTTTTAAAATTCCCTAGTAAAGGTAAGGCGTTTGCCTTTCATGCAAAAGGTCATGGTTCAAATCCCGGTGCCCCATATGGTCCCCCGTGCCTGCCAGGAGCAATTTCTGAGCATGGAGCCAGGAGTAACCCCTGAGCACTGCCGGGTGTGACCCAAAAACCAAAAAAAAAAAAAAAAATTCCCTGGTAATTCCAATAGACATCATTGATATCAAGCAATGCTGTGCTTTATTATATATTTACATAACATCAGTATGGCAAAGCTAAGAAGCTAGTCCTGTAATCAAATTCCATCTCTGCTTCTACCAATCTAATCTAATGCTTCAGTGTCACAGTTTTCTTATCAGCAAAGAATAATCATTATCTGAGAATATGGAGGTAAAATGAAATCTTACACACAAAATGTTTAATAGAGTGGGTGATGTAAACAAAATTTGATTACTCTTAGTTAATAACAAAAGAGGTTTAGTTTACATATTAACTTCCCCTTTAGAAAACATTTATCAGCAAGTATCTTAATCTATGCATACATTTTTCTTTATCTAAGATATTTAGGAAAAAATGTTAATTTTGTAATGTGGTACATAATATATTACTTCCCAGGCCATCCTCACTGTACTACTTAATAACCTAATAATTAATAGTTCTAATTTAATCTCTCTATTCAATAAAGCACCAACACCTACCAAGTTATGGTCTAACTATAATTAAATTACTTGTTTAACAAAGTTATATGGTCTCAAGAGAAAAGCCAGGAGAAAGTTTCAAGTCCTTTCTGAAACCTCATTTCATACAACAACAATAACAGGGTCAGAGTAATAGCACAGTGTGAATGAAGGGTGATTGCCTTGCATATGGCTGACCTGGATTCTATCCCCGGGATCCCATGTACCTTGAGTCTGCCAGGAGTAATTTCTGAGTACAGATCCAGGAATAACCCGTGAGTGCTGTTGATGTGACCCAAAACAAAACAAAACAAACAAAAAAACAAAATAACAGAATACTTATATGAATGAGATCCTATGACCATAGCAGTATATTTGGGGACACTGAACTCACAAGAATAGTTAAGTAATCTTATTGGACTCAAGTCATAGGTTAATGATAGTGTTATTTGTTTCTTAGATAACCCTTTGTAATAGAATATTCTACCATATTAGAATTTAAATAATTTGGGGCCCAGGAGATAGCATGGAGGTAAGGCGTTTGCCTTTCATGCAAAAGGTCATCAGTTCGAATCCCGGTGCCCCATATGGTCCCCCGTGCCTGCCAGGAGCAACTTCTGAGCATGGAGCCAGGAGTAACCCCTGAGCGCTGCCGGGTGTGACCCAAAAACCAAAAAAAAAAAAAAAAAGTGTTATTTATGGGCCGGGCAGTGGCGCTGGAGGTAAGGTGCCTGCGCTAACCTAGGACAGACCGCGGTTCGATCCCCCGGTTCCCCATATGGTCCCCTGCGCCTGCCAGGAGCAACTTCTGAGCGAATAGCCAGGAGTAACCCCTGAGCGTCACCAGGTGTGGCCCAAAAAACAAACAAAAAAAAAGTTATTTATATTTGGATAATATGACTTAAAAAACTGGCTTACTTTTTTTTTTTAGTTTAATCTACACATTTTAGCAAATATCCTGTTTAGTTTTAAAGATATGAAGTCAAAGAACATGACAAGTAAGTGATTGGGATTGGGGAATTTCTCAGAAGCAGAGAACACACCTGGGCCCCAGTTTACACCAAGGTGACACAAATGACTCTGAGCATCACCAGGCTTTAGAAGCAGTAGTATTTTATTTATTTATTTATTTATTTTTGGTTTTTCGGGCCACACCCATTTGATGCTTAGGGGTTACTCCTGGCTAAGCACTCAGAAATTGCTCCTGGCTTGGGGGGACCACATGGGACGCTGGGGGATCGAATCGCGGTCCTTCCTTGGCTAGCGCTTGCAAGGCAGACACCTTACCTCTAGTTCCACCTCGCTGGCCCCATAAGTATTGTATTTTTAAATAATTTTTATTTTTACCAAAGTGAATTACAAATCTTTCACAGTCATATTATAGGTACATAATGACATTGAATCAGGGGTATCCCCACCACCAGTGTTCTCGCTCCACCCCTGTTTCCAGCATGCATCCCATATTTCCCTCTTTTGCCCCCAGCAGCAGCAGTATTTTTGAGCAGAGTATTCCCTGGAATGGCCCCTGGATTTCTAATGGGGAGGCCCTCCATTTATCATGAATATGGGAACAAAGATTTCAAAACCTTATTTACAGAAAATAGAAGCTGCTTTCCAGAGGACTACTGAAGCCAAGTCAGAGTGTGCCAGTCTAAGTTATTGTTCACAAAAATAAAGAAGCTTCCAGGCTATGCATCCAAAATTTTAATGTATTCCATATTCCACAAACCAGTCTTAACGTAAAAAGCAGAGTCTTTGGTACTCGTTTTTCATTCTCAGCCCTATGAGTTACATACCCATAAAAAGAAATCATCTGTTCATATTCAAAAGCCTTTCTTAAAGGTGACAAGCTCTAGTGAAGAACCCAGTTAAAAGAGAGGCAGGAGATGGGGGGCATTGGAGGCGGGAAGCTGTATTGGTGAGGGAGGAGGGGTCTTCTTTTTATAACTGAAACCCAACTACAAACATGTTTGTAAGTATGGTGCTTAAATAAAGATTTTTTGCTTGTTTATTTGTTTTGGGGGCCACACCCGTTGGTACTCAGAAACTACTCCTGGCTATGTGCTCAGAAATTGCTCCTGGCTTGGGGGACCATATGGGACACCGGGGCTCGAATCCAGGTCTGTCCTGGGTCAGCCACGTGCAAGGCAATGCCCTACCACTGTGCTATCTCTCTGATCCCTCAATGGGGTCTTGAGCTTTTAAGAAATCAACCTTGGTCCACTGACATCGAAGACCAGATAAGTGTGGTTTACATAGATGATGTCTCTTGCTCAAAGTTATTTCAACAGGGAAGGAGGAGATCATTTGGGACAGGGGTTTGGGTCACACCCAGAAGTGCCCAGAGTTTGCTCATGACTCTGTACTCAGGAATCACTCCTGTTAGGGCTCAGGGAATTATATGGGGGTCCAGGGAGGGATGGATTAAATCTGGCTGCCTTGCACACACATGCTCTTGCTGCTATACAAAGTGTCACATGGACTAATAAATAAAGTGTATCACAACAAAAAGAAAAATTACTCTATTCTCACTCTATTTCCTACTCCAGCCCATTCAGTGATTTAAGACAGTAACATTACTGACAGTCCAGTGAACAGAACTCACATGCCCACATATGCCCACAAAGAAAGGAATAAAACTGACTCCAAAACTATCATCTTTAAGTAATAGCCAGAGCTTATAAATGGAAGTGACAACAGAAATACTTATTAATAGAGTTAGAGCAAAAGTGCAACATGTAGGGTATTTGCCTTGTATGCGGCTGGCACAGAATTGCTTCTTGGCAACCTATATGGTCTCCCAAACCCACTAGGAATGATCCTTGAGCACAGAGTCAGGAATAAGCCCTGAGTACCACTGGGTGTGGTCCAAAAACAAGAAACCAAAAAAATATCTTGTTAATAATAATAGAAATATAATATATTATAATATAATATACTAAAATATAATATATAATACATTATAATATACTAGCCTTAACTCCTATAAGATTTAGAGCAGCTAATGTGTTCCAAATACATGATGTATTTCTTGTCCTCCAAGAAGAAAAAACGTCAGTGAAAAGGTATATCACCAAGCACCAAACAGTGAACTCAAATGATGAAAGGACAGACATGATGTGAAGACAACCATGAATGATGTCATTATTTTACAGCAAGTCTGGATTCCTCAGACAAATAATAGAAAAGATGTACCCTGTACATATTTATGTAACCTACACATATTTATAGCCTTAGGTTTAAACTGAGGATCTTATGAGTTGCAATGTAGTTTCATTATAAAACCAATTAAGCCACGTGTGCTCTCGCAAACACGGTGCTAATGCATACAAATGAGATAGGTAGAGAGACAGAGGAAAAATGCAATGGAAACTACAGAATTTCAGGCAATCCAAAGAAATCCTTTAGAGGCAGGTGATGGTGGGGGGGGGGGAGAGAAGCACAACTGGCATTAATAATGAAATTTGGTGGAAAATTGCTATAATCCCTTTTCTGATGAAGTGGTTCAGATGCATTTTACCCAGCCCAAAATACCAAGACAGAGATAAAAACATTCTTTAATAATAATGTATTTCTGATGAGATAGAATATGGAAAATTACACACTTGGTAAATTCATCAGCTAGAAGCAATCAGTGGAGCCCTAGAGGGCACCTATAACACGCCCTCACTTTGCTTCCACAAATAATCACCTGAAATGAAAGGCTCCAGGATAACTTTTTTATCTGATGCAAACAGGAAAAGATTCATCGCTTTTTTATGCTACAACAGGTTAGTTTTAAATTTGCTGAACGTTTTAACCCAATGCATAGACTTGTGGTAAGTATAGTTCAACAATATACTCTTAAACCTTTTCTTACTCCCAATACAGGCAAAAAAAAAAAAAAAGCACAAATTCATACACACAAATGCTTCTCTTACAATCAAAATAACCTTCACATTCAGATGGGCATTTCCACAGAACACATTCCAAGATTCTGAGGACGTAAAACATTGTCCTAACCCGGAGAAGGCTGGATATTAAAGAACAAGAAAAATCAAATAAAAGGAGGAAAGCAACGTATGGGAAGAGCAAGTAGAAATGACAAAGTTCAGGTAGAATTTGTTCATTTGAATAGTCTCACCTTTGTGGCCAAAGCTTCAGCACTTTCTCGGCAAGTCTTCTCTATTTCAAGATGGTTCTGCATAAGATTGACTTCCTCTATAACCATGTGAGAAACTAGGAATGAGAGGGAGGAGGAAAAGTATCAGTAGTCAAAGATTAGTCAGCTGTTCCAGAAACCCACACATCTTGTCTGCTCCATGAGTAAGAATACGTCTATTCTTTAGCTATCATGGAAAGTCGTGGCCCGAATAAAATTCTAGTTAATATTTGAATGTACAAAGGAGAAAAAGAACACAATGAAGAATCTATATGGTTATTGTGTACATTTTAAGAGAGATGGTTTGGAAGTTTGAGTCTATATTTTCAATGTGGCTGGATACATAACCACAGGCATATCTGTTCATGTAAATTAAAGAATCTGTCAAAAATTAAAAAGTAGCAAATATGCTTCCTTTTCTAATGAATCTAGTAAGAGAAATGAGCTCATGATAAATTTTTTAAATAAATCTCTTCATTCCACACTGGCATAACAATGAAACAGCATAACTAAAGTAAGTATTGCATTTGTGCATTTAAATGAAATGCAAAAAAAGTGAAATGCAAAGAAGTATTGTTATAATAAACTCCAGGAAAAGTATAAGTCTTGTGTACTATGTGATGATGAAAGCAGATGCTAATAAACATAAAATGATAATAAAAGAAACTAGAGAGAGAGCACAACAAGTAGGCTATTTGTTTGTTGTGTTGGTCCATCCTCGTTCAATCCTTAGACACAGAACCAGAAGCACCACTGAGTGTGTCCCCCCCCACCTCCCAAGAAAAAAAATCAAATGCTAACAAATTGCCTCCTGGCATCACAAACTACCAGGAAGAGTAAAAAAAATGAACATTTATTATTTTACCAATGCTGGAAAAACATTCAGTTTGGAGTGAGTTTGGTGTTTTTTGACAACTGGTTTCTATAGAGAGAGATTTAAAGACGGTGATATAAAACTTGAATTATACTTTGAAGAGCAAGTGAGAAAACATCAATTTTGAGAACCAGGGATGTTGCTCACCAGACTACCAGTCTTACATGTATGAGACCCTGGGTTCAATCCCAGCAGCACCAAAAGTAAAAAAAAAAAAGAAGCTAAAATTCCTTTCACCCATATTTGTAGTTGAAAACAAATGTTTGGGACATCCATCTTAATTGCAGACAAGTAAAATTACTGGCATTTGCTTCATGTATAAAAAAAACTAAAGGACACCCAAATCTAACAAAGTTGAGCAAAAAGCATTGGGCTCACATAACACAAAGAGAGATTACTTTTGCTTCATTTAAACTTAATTAACCTGCAATTATGATTAAACTCAGGGGAAAAATTTCTCTCCAAATTAAATACCAAAAAATGTATTACTTCCTAAGTCTGCCCAAAGTTCTTATTATGTTAATATTCAAATTCATAAAGCAGCACTAAATGGCCAGAAACATCTCTAACCTTGACATTTTTTCTGGGGTAATAATAATCTGCTGCAAATGCAGGCCAACCAAAAACCACTTAACTAATTAGTAGTTGCAGTCACCGAGAAAAACATGAATCAACACTGTTATTACAAGTGGCACATTTGAGTGGCATCTAATTATGACTTGATGAGCGCGATACTTGCATTATCAACATTACTACCGCATCCCATCAGGGCCTAAAAGCTGCTGATGGCATTGACTTCGAGAAACTCCCACTCAATGGTACAGCAGCACCCAACAATCGGCTTGGCAGGGGCCCCCCTCACTAAATGACACGTTAAGCGTAATTACTGGTAGACATTGTAAATAAACAGGATTGGAAGTGAAAATTGTACCAAGTGCATAAGACACAATCTGACACATTGGAAGTGGCAGCCTTAATTGAGAGTTTCTTTGACTGCTCAAGATCATTTCAACTGCATTTCTCAGAGGACAGTGATTATAACTGTGGAGACAGACGGCATAATGGTATCAGCACTGCTGACAGAGCAGTGAATTAAATTGTATCTGCTGTTGTGTGAAAGCCTTGATGAGAGGTACAGATGCCTTAGTGGTCTTATCATTATAACACAATGGCCATGTTGTCATCAACCTTTCTGGCTCCAATTGAAAAGAAATGATTGTGTGTTGAGGCTCCCCCCCTCCTCCACACCACCCCCCCTTCTCCTCTTCTATCTCTTGTTCTGAATAGAACCAATTTTCAGAGAGCTATGAAATCACGCAATAGGTCCTAAAATGCAGCTGCTTGGCATACAAACGGGTCCCCATTAAACTGGAATCACACACAATATGTGTTTATGCCAGAAGAACAAATAGAAAGCTGAACACAGGCCAAGTTTATTCACATACACAAAGCCCATGTAGCTCTTCATCAATATAATTGCCTTTTATATTGTAGTTTAAATAATAGGCTCTATTATTTCCTTAAAATCCTAATATTCCTGGCATTTTATCACTATGTTTACAAGGTAGGTTCTTCAAAAAATGTGAAGGAAAGAGAAAAGAAACCTATACAATTTTTACAACATCAAATATTACTTTGAATTTTCAGCCTTAACTACTTGACATCTTCTGCCACAATCTGGTCTTTCCGCCATCATAACAAAAACATAAACACTCTGCATTTTCATTGGGAATTTGACTTTTTATTCTGTAGCATTTCTTGCATGCACAAGAGTAAGAAAACTCATCCTACGGCAGGAATATCTGGACCTTACCAAAAAGAAAAACAGAGAAGAACCGCTTGTTTTCTAAGCATTATGAAAAAAAATAAATAAGGCTGCTTTTTGGTAATTTAACTTGATAAACTTAGTTAGGTGACTGGGACCCACATTTTCTCCAATTATGAAAGGATATACTTCATCATGGAGGAGAATTTTTATTTCTTTCTCTAAGGGTGAATAGTACAAATTTAAAATTGTTTCAATTTTTACTTTAAAAATCCCCTGGCGATAAAATTAGTAGCATAAACACCTACTTTCTAGAATCAAGAATAATATGAAATATATTCAAAACATTTATAAATGTCAAAGAATTTTCATGTATGTAAAAAACATTATCCTACTCCAAAATCAAAGTTTGGGCAAATGACACAAAAGAATATTTTAAACATATAGACATTTATTTGCATCTTTTAAAATAAACATTTAAAAATATACTTTGTTTTATTTGTATGATTTTCCCGTTATGCTGAAATTGAATTTATTTCATACATATTGTCCATACCCCATGACCATAACACACCTAAAAACACATCAAACCTACTGATTTGGGTAATATGTGGGGGGAAAATGAGGTTCAAATAAAGTGCTCCTACTACTAAAGGGCTTTTTTGTAATAAATCATAACATTTTAAATATATACTGAAATATTTATAAATAAAATTATATTGGAATTTGTTCAAAATAACCTAGTCAGAGGTATATTGAGGTCAAGATGAAAAAGAAAGACACCTCAGTTGTTAATGGCTGAAGCTGTATAATGGATATATGTGAGTCCATTATACCTTTTTTTCACTTTTGTATGTTTTAAACTTTCCATAATAATTTTTAATGACTCAGAACTCATAAATACAACCTAAAATACAGCAAGTATTGCTTCTTTTATTCTAATTAGGTAAACAATATCTATTCCTCCTTTGCTTTGATCTCAAATCCTCTGAAATATGTGTCATCATATATTACAATATAGGACAACTAAGTTTTGTAAACTTTAATTAGTTTGAAGTTGGTATCCAACTAGCATTAGAGCATAAATTCTGCCTGTCATTTTGACTTAGCATTGCTCTGCACAAAATCAGTTCTCATATTGGACAAAATAAACCCCATATGTTTATTTTGGATAAACATATGCCCACATTATATTGGATGACTAGAAATATATATACATATATATATCATATAAGGTGTGTAGGATCATACTAGGTTTATAAGATTCTTATATGATCCCCTGAGCTCAACAAGGGGTCACTCCACTGCACAGAGGCTGGAATAGCCCTGTTAACCTTTGGGTGTGACCAACACCCCCACACTTCCCAAATAAGTTGACACCAACAATGTTGCTTTCCGAGCCAAACTCCTCTCATCTAGCCAACTCTCAACAGTATTCAGTCATAGGATATCTGTCTCTCAAGTGTACAAGTAAACATTCCTTAAGTTATTCTCAATTACCAGATTATCAAGAAAGATATTTGTGTGGTTAAAACCAAACAAAACCTACCATAATCACTGGCAGGCAGAAAGCCAGGAAAACTGTATCACTTTTGTTTGCACAGAAATCTGTCTTTCTAGGGAAGTGGCTTCTCTATATAGGGATGTTCCTTGTGCAGAGAGAGTATGAGAGAAGCTCAGGAATTGCTGGCAGAGACCAACAATAGCTAAGGCTAGCTAGAAAAAAGCACTCAGTGAAGGGGAGCAGAGTTCTCTGACCTCAAAAAGGATATTTTTCTAGAGCCTCACTTCACCCCCTTCAGTCAAAATGTTCTGAAATAAAGAGTTTGACCAAGCACCAATCAAAACTTTACCCAGGGCTGTCCAAATAGAGTCTTGTGCCAACAAACAAATTCTCTGAAGGTAAATAAATGTTTCACAGATGAGTCAGGCACTCAAGGTGCAGTAAAGGCAATGGTGGCAGCAACAAATTCATAGTTTTTGAGCACTTAATATAATGTGTTGATCAATTTTTATATTAATTTGCTCGCTTACTCTTTAAACAGCCAATGAGAAAAGGTCACTTTATCCCATTTTTGTTAATGCAGAAATCATGCAGGATGACACAATTCCACACCAAATGGTGAAGATATTTGTGATAATTAGCTGCCTCGTTCTCTTCTAAGTTTAAAATTCTACCCTTGATTCAGATACGATCCATTTCTCCTGCATGCGGATATTTTTTAAAAAATATATATATAGTACTGTTTTAGTTCCTTTTAGAAAAAATTGAGGACACACTGAAAAATTACTTAGCACTCTGCCATCTGACCTTAAAAGAAAAATAAATAAATGACTACAACTATAAAGATGGTCAGATAAAACTTTTTATTTATTCTTTAAATTTGAATTTGAGTTGCTCAGAAGTAAAGGAGTCAGTTTTTAGATTTATCAAAGTATTTAGAGAAAGAGATAGAGAAAAAAAAAAGGGAGAAAATGGTAACTAAAAAGCAAAGTTTATATTTTAATGTATTCAATGAGTTAGTGGACTTGAGATGGGGGAGGGCTGAGGTGTTACTTCCATTTTCATATAATTGAAGAAGCAAAAAAAAAAATCCTTGTCACCTACCTGAGCCCGCTGAAAATCCACCCATAGAACCTAATCTATTTTTACACAAAGTGCCAATTAACTATCAATAATTAATTCAGACAGCACACACAGAACTGCCAACAATGTGAATGGTATAACTCTTAGATGTAACTGGGTGTCATCACCAGTGTAAGAACATGCCATTAAGCCTGCTTTGGAGAAGAAAGTCCTATGAGAATTTATACATTTTCATACCAGAGATCTGGCTGTCATCCCATACTGGTCTCCAAAGACAGGAACTATCAACCACATCTTCCTGAGATTTTCTTTGTTAAAATCAGGAGCTGAAAATAAACTGGCTATGGAAATTTCACTCTACTGCTGCTTTTGTGACTGTTTTACCTTCAACAAGAATGAACTGCTTCGTTGCATAATTACAATCAACACCTTTGTGCGCCAACAGCCTAACTGATTTAGCATCTGCAGGACGATGAAGACAGCAGGGTAGATAGAGTCCTGCTCCCTGATACGATCCAGCCTCTGTCCATGACAGGTTTTCACCAGATCCTCCTCATAATTCCTGATATGTTCTATCTTAGAGTAAAAAAGCAATGACAGATTTATATTGCATGAAAAACAACACTGAAGGGCTGGAGAGACAGTACCTGGACAAGGCATTTACTGTGCACACAGTCAATTCTGGTCCTCTCCTTGTCACTACATATGGTACCCCAACATTGACAGGAGTGACCCCTAATCATAGAAGCAGAAGTGAGTCCTGATCACCGGGGATGTTGTGCAAATCCCTTACTTGCCCTCCAAAAAATTTAAAAATTAGATTATATGGCTTTCATAGAAATATACATTTCTTATATAGTATATGTTAAATATACTATATATATGAGGAAGGCTATTTAAAACATTTATTAAGGAATGGGATAAATAATACAATGGGTAGGGTATTTGCCTTGCACAGCTGGCTCAGGTTCAATCCCTGACATCTCATATGGTCCTTTGAGAATAACTCCATCAAGAGTAATTCCTGAGGCAGAGCTGGGTCTAGCCAAAATAGATAGATGACAGATAGATAGATAGATAGATAGATAGATAGATAGATAGATAGATAGATAGATAGATAGATGATAGATAGATGATAGCTATAGATAGATATGTGATAGAGATAGATAAATAGAAATAGATATATTAAATGCTTAAGTTCTATAAATGAACATTTCTTTTCTTAACCTAAAGGAATTAATAGAACCACCTTAAAGATACATGGCTAAGAATACTTGCTATGACATGATAATAATAATAACACAACACAATAAAGATAATAACACACCAGAAATAATTCCTCTATAAATAAAGGAATTGGAAATAGTATTTATCATAGTATCATAGAATAAGATACAAGGAGCAACATTCAAAGCCAATCTACATCTTTAAAAGCCTGCAAAAGTGAAAAAAGCACTATGGACTGAAGAAACCAAGTTGCAAAACAAAATGTGAAGTACAACTGTGTTTTTAGAAGATTAATTACATGGTTAAAGGACCAGTAATAACACAATATTAATAATATTACCTTTCCTCAAAGTGTAAAGATTTAAGGAATTATAAGATTATAAGGAATTTTAACTCTTTGAACTATTATGCATAGAAAAAACACTTTTCAAGTACAAAATATCTTTTATAACAACACATTCAGGGCCCAAGAGACAGTTCAAATGGCTAGAATACATACCTGGCATGCACAAGGTTCCAACCCTGAACTCAATCAGTTTCAGGGTCTCCAGGCACCGTTGGTGGTAGGCCTGATAGCCCCAAAGCACCAAAATATATGGCAGTTATAAGACAGTAAAACATCACACTTTCACTGTACCAGCAACTCAAAAGTCCATGCCCTGCCCAATAATCCCCACATACAGTTAGGTATACCAGAATAACTTACTAAACTTTTTACTTACTTTTCTGAAATTCTTCCAGTTTTTTAACAGCTTCATCTCGTTCTTGTCTAATTTTGTCACACTAAAATGAAGGGGAAAAAAGATCAAATTGAGTGTATATATGGAGCCAGAGTGATAGAACAGTAGGGTAGAGAGCTGGGCCAACCGGGGTACCTGGGTTTGATCCTCAGTATAACATATGGTCCCCCAAACAACAGGGAGCAAGCCCTGAGCACCACTGGGTGTGACCCCAAAGCAAACGAAAATGTTAAGTGTGTAACCTAAGTTTAGAGGAAGAAAACAAATTTGTGAAAAATAACAATTTGATGAAAAAAATAGCATGATGTTTCATTCACAAAGAAAGACTTTATCCTAGGCTTCATCCTAGGACCTATACAAAAACCATTATCTCTACCTACAGAGACTGACTTTGTCAGCAGCTACTGAGCAGATTTTTTTCTGGGACCATAAAGAGAGACCTTGGGGTTGGACAGCCAACAGTCCTTGAGCCTGTAATTGGTCTTTTGACAGTATGCTTCATGGGTGGAGACACCCTGTATCTCTAGGGCCAAAGGAATGTTCTTTCTTTTTTTTTTTTTTTTTTTGGTTTTTGGGTCACACCCGGCAGTACTCAGGGGTTATTCCTGGATCCATGCTCAGAAATTGCTCCTGGCAAGGACGGGGGACCATATGGGACATCGGATTCCAACCGATGACCTTCTGCAAGAAAGGCAAACACCTTACCTCCATGCTATCTCTCCAGCCCTGGAATTTTATTTCTAATTTCCCCATTTGAAGTGCTTATGCCCAAAAAAAAAAAGACAGAGAGAGACATACCTGCCCCCCTTTTCTTTTCTTCTTTTAATTTTACTCATATTCTATATAGGAGCTCCCGTTTTTCCATAGAACCATAGAACTTGAATCACTTTGCTCTGTCTCATACTTCTATGTCTTTTTACAAATTGAAAAAAGAAAAAAAAAGTGGATGAGGCCCAGGGGCCAAGTGGTCTCAGGAACATTGAGTGAAAAAAAAAAATGTCAGATCTAAATACCCAAGCCAAAGTCAACAACAACAGAACCAAGAGACCCAAAATATAAAATCTAAACACAAAATGGATCTGTTACACTAGTAGTCGAGGGGGCTAGGGGTTGAGGTTTGGGATGCATGTGGGGAACTATAGTGGAGGGAAGTCAACACTGGTGGTGGGAATGGTCCTAATTCACTGTCACTAAACACCTAAAATACAACTGTGTAAAGACTGTAATTCACAATGGCCTCAATAAAAAATAAAAAAAAAATTAAAATTAAAAGCATGAATGTTCCCAGGACTTCTGAACTCCACAAGCATCATGGTTTCTGTACCATGGCTCTTGCCAATTTTCCTGGGCTGTCTAGAACAGAATCACTTCACTACTATCTCTACCCTAATTTCTACATGAATAAACGTGTACTGATTTTTATTTTGGAGGGGGGCCATACTCAGTGGCGCTCCTGACTCTACCTGCAAAAGCCCTACCAACTATACCACCGGTCCCCAATCATAGCTAAGTGTATGCAAGCATGACCAAGGTGCCAAGCATATCAGGGTGGCCTTAGGGATCCTCAGCACTACAGGATCTAAGCAGCAAGGCAGTCTCCAGCTCAACTGGAATTCATAATCTGCTGACTCAACACTAAAGTCAAGATATCAACTTAGACCCAGGAGAAAGCACAATGTTTTCTTGCTTGTAAAGCTGAGTTCATTCCTAGTATGTCATGAACCACCTCCCCCAACACATCTGGGCATAACCCAACGGTTGCCCAAACACCACCAAACATTAAATCTGGTTCAGTTGACCAATATAATACTGGGAATGTCCCCCACAGTCCCTTGGGCACTGCTTGGGAAAACCCCTCCTACCCCCCAAAAAATATTAATAGCCGTTAACTAGTTTGGAAGTAAACTATCAAAATAAAATTCTACATTTAGATTCTACATCCAAATTCTACTGTTAGAATCTCTAGTAAGAGGCTCAAAGTGGGCTATACTAACATGCCTAGCATTTGTAATATTACATCATATTTGATTCACATTATAGAGCACTAATAGTGAATTAAAAAGTTTATGTATTAACACAGATTAAAGCTTCCAAAACTATGTTGTGTGTCACTTTCAGTTGTAGAACAATATCAAATGATATCCCTAAGCACACAAAAACACTTCATATTACATGTGGATATTTCATGATAAATATGATATACACAAAAACATAAAAGCATGAAACAGAATACATATAAAATTTTTTACCACAGTAGTTGTTCTTTCAGCAATGGGCATGGAACCAGAGAGAGGCTCTGAGGGTTGGAATACACGGCATAAAGTGGGACCAAAGTTCCCTTCCCAGTGCCATATGCTTCTACCTCTCAGTACTGCAAGGAAGGCATTTACTGGGCCCTAAGCACCTTCAGGCCCACCACTGCCAGACCAAGCATTTCTGGGAGTGTTCTGCAGCTCCCTTGAGTACTGTCAGAGACCTCCCCTCATGAAGAAAAAAACAGGAAGATAACAAAAAATTGAGCTCAGGTCACAGTATGGCATAGCTTTTGATTTTATCTGTCTCATTCTTTATTTTGGAAGGAGAACTGAGTGAACACAACAAATGATGCTCCTTACTCGCTCAGTGTTCAGGAGTCCCTCTTGTTTGTGCAGTACATAGAATTGATTCAGGTCTCTCACATGCAAAGCATACAAGCCAACACTTGGAGGCATCTCCCCCACCTTCTTTTTATTTTTGAGTTGTAAAAATTTACAAATTATTCTGTGTAGTAAGCATTCATTTTGTAATTATCTCTCTCTTTCCATACATTTATATATATTTAATTTATGCAGTGCCAGTGACTGAATCTAGGGCCTCACATGTAGGAGGCATATCCTAATGGCTGAGTCATATCCCAAGCCTGTTTGTACTTGTAAAAGCAGAGAATGAGGAGAGTGGGGCAATCATACAGAGGGGAAGATGTTTAATTTGCCTGTGGCCAACCCAGGTTCAATCCCTGGCATTTCATATGGTAGCCTGAATCCACCATGAGTAAGTCCTGAGTATAGAGCCAAGAGTAACCCCTGAGCACCACTGAGTGGGGCCCAAAAACAAAATAAAGGAAAAGGGCTGAGAAATGAATTAAGGGTTTAATTAAACTGCATGCAGCTCACCCCATTTCTATTTTTGACCCCCCACCCCCTGCCAAACACTGTCATGGGTAACCCTGAAGATTCCTAAGCACCACCAGCACCACCACATTCTGTCCCTCACAATAAACTAGAGGCTCAATTTGCTCAAATTCACCGAGTACCCCTAAGGCTCGATGGACACTAATGATGAGACTCGAAAATTTAAAAAAACATATGAATAAAAAATGGAAGAACAAAAAGTACTAACTTAGTATAGATTTGACTTAGAACCTATACAAATGGCTTGGCTTAGCCAAGATCCATGTCCTAAAAAGTGAAGGCCTATTCTGTCACTGAGGTTTTCTTGGAGAAATTCATTATTTGCACAATATACTTATAATTCTCATACCATTTCTGGTCCCAAGTTAAGAGGCAAGTTTATTTATTGGTTTTCAGTGCTTACCTTTCTAAACACTAGACTAGAGTTTTTAATTGCCAAATGTAGCTTTATCAGCGCTTTTATTAACCCCACCAGACTCTATCACACAGAATAACACAAAATATTTTTGCGACCTGCTGGTGACCTGTTGAGGAACATTCCTCTAGTTTGTTACCGAAGTGATTCTCCTTTATTCCGTACCACCCTGCAAGTCTGTTCTCCCACACGTCCAAAAATGCATACGACGGTACAAATATAAAAAGAAACAGGGGCCCCGGAGATAGCATGGAGGTAAGGCGTTTGCCTTTCATGCAAAAGGTCATCGGTTCGAATCCTGGTGCCCCATATGGTCCCCCGTGCCTGCCAGGAGCAATTTCTGAGCATGAAGCCAGGAGTAACCCCTGAGCACTGCCGGGTGTGACCAAAAAAAAAAAAAAAAGAAAAAAAGAAACAGTACAAATATGAAAAGAGGCTGGAGAGATGGCATGGCAGTAGGGCATTTGCCTTGCAAGCAGCTGACCCAGGAGCAATGATGATTTGAATCCCAGCATCCCATATGATCCCCTTTGCCTGCCAGGAGCAATTTCTGAGCACAGAGCCAGGAGTAACCCGAGTGCTGCTGGGTGTGAACCAAAAACAAAAACAAAAAAAAAAGAAACTATTTCTGACTAGATTTAAATTCCAGAGTTCTTACTGTTACATGAAAAAAAAAATGTTTAACTTTGCTATTTCATGTTTCTCTCTATTTCTCTTTCTCTCTCTTTCTCTCTCTCTCTCTGTCTTTTTCTCTCCCTCTCCCCACTCCCAAAGATATTCCGGACACCCCGAATCCCTCCCTGGAAAAATAAATCAGGCCCAGTGGTTTTGGACTTGTGTTACTTAGGGACTGCTCAGGACACCCTACCAGTGCCTAGGACTGCAACCAGTGATGTTCAGAACTTCAGGGCCAAGGATCTCTATTTTCCAGCCTCATTTTATGTTTCTTGAGCTGGCATTTGTGGAAGGTAGAAGATGCTTTGGGAAAACTACCTAAAAACTGGTATTTGGGACTATTGCTTCTAATTTTAAGTCAGCTGGATTCTTCTACAGATCATTTACAGAGCCTACCAAAACAGGGGCTAGTTTCATTCTCAGTTAAATCAAATAACCAGTTTCTCCTGACACTTTACTACACTAACATGCTGATGCTGGCATGTACCTCTGATGACTCACATTTGATGAACACAAATGGCAGTGCCAATATCAATGAGTCAAGCAGGATGGTACTTTTTATCCAGTTCCCCAAAGGCCACCAACTAGTATCCTATACCAGTACATCCAACTATGTGTGACCACTACCAGGACATAACAATGAAAGGTCAACTGTTCCTAGTAGACCCCTAAGTAAAACTTTTTGCCCCTTCTTTCTGATCATACAGCCTAGGTATCAGGTGAAAATAGATTTCAGCACTATAGCCCTCTTCCGGCATGCAAGTCCCCAGTTCCCGTAGCCCTGCTATGTGTTTTACTAAACCCATAACCAACACCATCAGCTTCAGAAGCTGTTTCCCAGCCCCAGCTGTGTTCTCACAGGGGTCTTCATGCAGCTTCATTTTCTATTTTCTGCAACCACATTATGTTAGAACTGGCAGTCACAAATTTTGCCATCTGCTATGGAGACTGAAAGGGGGTGTGTGTTGGGGAGGGGGTTGGAGAACTACACATACTACAAGTGCAGTGAACTTCTTTCAAATCAGAGCTGAATCAAATGTCCAAGAAGCATCTGTTGACTGAGCAGAAACCCAACCCTCCAATTCTCTGAGGTGAGCCCTAGAAAATATCTTGGCCCTCTGCTTTCAATCTACCTAGAGAGGGAAGAGAGCCCGAACTGTGGGGCCATTTGAGAAAAATGCCCCTTCTTTTTGAGCCACAGAAGCCCCTCACCCAGCCCAGCCCTTTCTCTACCCAGCTTCTGCAGCTGCACCATTTGTCCAAACGACTTCTCTTTTTGTGTGAGAATTACTCATGAGGACTTTGCAATAGGAACAGATGTTCTGGGGCCCCCATCGCTTCATTATGATGCCCAACCATTCTCTGCAGCTCAAGGCTAGGGGAAGAACCCGGCCGCTTGAGTGGTGGCTGGATACTGCAAGTTGCCTCATATTACATCTAGCAGTCTCAATTTGGCACTTGATGAAGTGGCAAATTTGACCAAAAGTTGGCCTTGCTGGTTTAAAAGCTCTTAATATTACAAATTCTGGCTGTTTTCCTGATCTCCTCCTTGACCCCTGTCCAGGCAGATACCTGGCTTGTGAAACTAAAACTGCATTTCCAAGCACTGGCGAACTGATTTTCAGAAGATCTTTTCAGTGTGATCTGGCCTGTCCTCCTCCCCCAACCCTTTCTTATCCTCCCCCCCTCCAAATGACCAATTCCATTTTTCCTATCTTGTGAATCATCCAACTATGCTTTATACTAAGTGTGTGCTCAACAGGACTTGGCAGAAGTACATATAACTAGGAGCGACACCAATACATGTTTTCTTTTCTTTTCTTTTTTTTTTTTTCTGTATATTTTTTTTTTGGTCACACCCGGCAGTGCTCAGGGGTTACTCCTGGCTCCATGCTCAGAAATTGCTCCTGGCAGGCACGGGGGACCATATGGGGCACCGGGATTCGAACCGATGACCTTTTGCATGAAAGGCAAACGCTTTACCTCCATGCTATATCCCGGGCCCCTCTTTTCTTTTTTTTTTTACACCAATACATCTTAATAGATTTTTTTCTGGTTATATATTTTATGCAAGGGGGAAATAATATTCTAAATTGTCTCTAACTTCAGCTAACACAACATTTTATTTCTTTCTGCTGCACAGACTAGACAGTAAGTTTGGGGCCCAGGAAGGTCACATAAGCTCCTCTCACACATGCCACCAGAGCAGACCATCTATACATGGACCACAGCCTTACAATGGACTGGAGTAGGTGTTTTTTTTCCTATAGTGACCTACTGCAATCATTCCCTTCCTCTGAGCACTGGACAGATTATTTATACAGCACCTATAAGTGTTAGGCATTGCTTTCAGAATGGGGAAAATATAGTAGGATATACTCTACTAGGCTATAGTATGTGCTCACAATATTAAGGAAGTTACAAAATGAAACAAGCAATCTGTAAGATATGAGTGTTATAAGAGAAATATTATACTGTAGGAGATAGAATAATAAATTTTAGGCCAAAACAATAGCACAGCAGGGAGTTTGCCTTGCACCTGGTCCACCCAGGTTTGATCCCCAACACCCATATGGTTCCCATACTTTCCAGAAGTAATTTCTGAGTGCAGAGCCAGGAGTAACCCCAAGAGTAACATCCAGAGGAGTAACCTCTGGATATGGACCAAAAATAAACAAAAAGAATAATACTGAATTTGCAGAGGTCTCAATACCAGGCACTTTTTAATTGGTTTTCAAGTGGTTCATTTCTGATCTGTCATGTTAGAGCAATGCTTCCCAAAGTTAGCCATACATCCCCCTATACTTACCATTGGTCATTTGAAGAATGGGGTGGGGATAAGGGGGGGGGCAATAATAGCTTTGGGTGCAATGAGGGAGCAATTTCTGTTTGTTTGCTTAAAGATGGAGGGGTGCTGATTTAATTTCTTTTATCTGAAAAGGAGGCAGTAGGGAAAATGAGTTTGGGAAACTCTGCATTGAGTATTTAATAATCTAAGTGTACACATAGCATTGGACTTGTGTGAGTTTACCTGCTTTAAATCTTTGATAACACAGTCCAAGGACCACCAAATCCCCTTCAAGACTAATCAACAATTCTATTGTTCCACCCATGTAAGTTGGGCTAGAACTCAACTGTGCCAGTCCTTACGGAACACAATCAATGAAATCATTCCCACTAGGATGGAATGCTTTTCACTTTCTCTTAGGCTAGTGTAGTGTTCTTTCTTCCAATTCAAAGTTCTTTCCCTCCAATTTTCACTGGCAATAAAGTAGTAGCTACCCCCCACCCACCCACCCACCCACATACACACACATGCACACACACACACACACACACACACACACACGCTGTCTTACAGCATTCTCCAGATTCTAGGTATTGTGTGTTAGATGTCATCAGAACAGAGATCCTTGCTCTTTGTTTCTGGATAGATTGCTGTTAATAAGAGACTCATTTTCACTTTCCAACTGCTAAGTAATTACTTTTTCTCTGGCACAACCACTTGCCACTCTGCTCTAAAGGAACTGCATGTATGTGGATGTATTATGCATGAACAGTTAGCATAATGCATGCATATAGCCTGTTCTTCAAAGTGGCTTCTTTTTGAAAAAAAAAATGTTTTTAATAAAATACTTTGGGACCTTCACCTCTGAAATTGACACAAGAGGAAGAAATTTGAACAATAGACAACTGAGCCAAGATGCAGAGTATACTATATCTGGCTTCTTGAAATCTAAGTCTTGGAAAGTGCCTGCCTCACTTTTTCATTCATTGTTCCTGGCAAACTGACAGAACAGCCGGATGCACTGGGCCAGGAGCTCACCCAAACGACTTCTAATCAGCCTCGTTAACATTGATTCATTTCAAAACTCGATCTCAGGACATAATATTCCACAAAAATACTTTCTGTTTAGAGGAAGATATCCTTGGCTTATACAGATTTCCTCTGGTCATGTGCATTTCACACACTGCTACCACTCCCTGAGTAATATGAAAGTTATTCCATTAAAGGCTCAAGTGGCTTGCCCCCCTCATCTGGGGGGAAAAAGACAATTATGACAAAGATCCTGAATGAATCATAAAAAATGCCCTTCAATTGTAGAAGCATGACTAACAAATAAATATGGCGATTGCGCCTACCACCAATGTGCAACCTTTTATTTAGTTCATTCCAGAATAATTCCCTGTTTTCTGTGCCCTAACATATATATGTAATATATGTATTTATATTGTCTGTATATATTACATATATATATATATATATATATATATCTGGAAGGGTTGTTGATTTCAGTTACATGTTTTTCTACATTTTAACATACTATTGATAATACCAATAAAATGATAAAACTGGACAAATATCAATCAAAATTTCACTAAAAAGAAAGCAGTCCATATGTTCTTGATTTTTCTTGATGATGGGTAACAAAAATATGCCAAAACAAAACCTCAAGTTTTGATGTTTTAATAATACAACTCATATCACTTATGTCCTAGATAATTTTTTGAAAATAACAAATTTGGGTTATTAAATGTCTTTGGGGGGCCTGGACTACACCCAGCAGTACTCAGGGTTTACTCCTGGCTCTGCTAAGGAATCACTCGTGGCAGTCTCAGAGGACTACATGGGATGCCAGGGATCGAAATCAGGTTGGACATGTGTAAGGTCAGCACTTGATTTGCTGTATTATCATCCCACCCCCCAATAAAATGTCATGAATACATAAGAAACAAATAGATATTTTTAATAAAAGCATAATAAGTAATTGTGCATTTGAGACAGTTAGAAAAACCTTGGGAAAAAAGTGCTATTTAAGGCAAGCAATAAGAGCTAATAAGTTTGTCACATGCAGCTGAGAAAATCTCGGCTTTTTGTCTTTTTCTATCCCCCCCATCTCTCAAATTCTAGGCATTCACTGATAAACAGCACAATTTATCATAGCAATTTATCAACTTCCTTGTTCCTTGTTACAGGGCTTTTACTCAACAATAGGACCTTCATCTATTTTTTTTTCCTTTCTACCCAGTATACTTTAGAAACATTCAACAAAAAGTTTCTCTCCAAAAAAAGTTTTTCATCTAAACTCAAACTGATTGATTCTATTTT
>PVKC010009030.1:0-27363 GCA_004027635.1 Crocidura indochinensis
TTCTTTCTTTCTTTCTTTCTTTCTTTCTTTCTTTCTTTCTTTCTTTCTTTCTTTCTTTCTTTCTTTCTTTCTTTCTTTCTTTCTTTCTTTCTTTCTTTCTCTCTTTCCTTTCTTTCTTGTATAGTCTGAAGTGTCAGTGAGGTTTGTGGGACAGCAGGACTATGACCAGAGTGTGTGCATACAGATCACACTGACCTCTACTGAGAAGGAGGATAATGGGCTTGTGACCAGTTTCAGCTGGAGACGCAGTGGAGGCAAGTGGGGGAGGGACTACAGTTTATACTTTTCAATGTTCAATCTATATTTAATCTTTTTTATTTTCATATTTTTATCAATGCTAGCATTTTAAGATATTCTCAGTGTTTATATTTACTCTTCTCCTAGCTTGTGATTGATATTGTGATCAGAATATCTTCTTTAACACATTTGGTAGAGAGATTCTTAGTAACATACATTCAGGAACATCTTATCTTACTTTTGTAAAAAGTACCTTCCTAATTTTTGATAGTTGCATGATCTGTAGATCATTTCTCTATTTTTGCAAAATAGACAGTATTATTTCATAATACAATATGATATTTACTGTTATATAGCCAAGTATCAAACACTGAATTTTTCTTTTGCTGCTTGTGCAACACTTGGCAGTGTTCAGAGTCTATTTTGGGGTCTGTGCTTAGGAGTGACCTCTGGTGGTGCTCTTGGGGGTCATATGTGGTATCCAGGGTAGAATCTGGATCAGAGGCATGCTCAGCAAAGTGCTGTCTCTCTCCTGCCTTGAATTTTCTTTTTAAGAAGTCTATGAGCTATTGGAAAGGATTAATTTTAACTTAATATGGGTATAATTTTCAGCTTACACAGACTGAAATGCTTCTAGATTAAGGTAGAGGTGAGTCAGAGGAATAAGAAGATTCTAACTGAAACATTAAGGAAACATCACAGTTTTGCAGAGGAACTCCACTTAACTGGATCACTTTTTAAAAATTATCTGGTAATTTTGTGAGTAGAGATGCCTGTAGCCCTGGGCAATCAGAGAGGACCACTTTTAGGGAGAACAGGGTGAAAACATTGCAGAATCATAGCCAGGCCTCACTACAGAAGTAAACTTCCAGGCTCTGTGAATCACAGTCTGCCCTTTCGATTTCTCCAGCTTCCCTGATGCTCTTGACATATGTTGCAGCTATCCTATCGGGTACATGAATGTGTCAAAAAACCATGGGCATGGGACTATGCTCCATAATAAAATACAATTTCTACCAAAGTGCCCTCACAGATAGATAATAGGCAATTCTGGGTCATTTTCTCCCAGAAGTAAAGTATCTCCCAGCACAAGAAATTAAAAACAAGCTTAAAATGTTGCCATTTTTATTTACAGATAGATTTATTTAGTTTTTCTTTTTTGACATTTGGTTATTACATGATTATTAAGTACTCTGTGGCAGGACTCTCTGAGGGTAGAAATACAGATGGATAAATAACTTCCTTGTTCTCAAACCTCAGTGGAGAAAATAAGTAAGTAAATAAGGAATTAATGATGGAATAGCAAGCAACCAGATGACCTCCTTGAATGAATGACTGTGCTAGGAATGCTGAGGCTCTGAATGTTGCTCCTAGCATCCAAGTACTCTGCTCCTTTTGTGTTTTCTCTGAAGAGTTGGAAAATAGTCATAGAACATAGAAGAGGAAAATATACATCTTGTTGTTAAGTAAAGCTGAAAGGTGCATGCATTTGGATCTTTCCTAGAAAAAGAAATTTCTTTACCTCCATCCTTGGACCAACCTCCTTCAACAGGAAAGACAGTGGATGAGCAAGAATGAGGCATACAGAACATGTGAAAGCTTGTACTTGGCTCTTCATAACATCTCTTCCAGTATGAAAGTCTTATTTTGACCTTCTGGAAACTCAAAGTAGAGGGTAAACTATTATCAATTTACAGAATCCAGAAGACTAACTCTTATAAATGACCCTCAGCAATCATAAACAATATGGTTAATAATCTCATATTATTTTCCATAATTTTAAAATATATTCCATAATACAAAAGTATGGTAATGTCATTGTTTTGTTGTCACATAAAATATCTTAAGATTTACAAATATCTTGAAGTTGCTCATTTTGTAGAATAATAATATATGTTTCTATTTCTTATACCTGGACCTTGTGACAAATACTGTGTAAAGTGCTCTATACAGATCTTCTTGCTCAAACCCTGTATTTTTTTATTCATTACCATCCCCATTTTATAGATTATAAAGCTAAGACCCAGTGAATTTACTTGTTTTCACAAACACATACTGTAAATGGTTTGCAAAGACCTTGAGTTGCATTTTACCCCCAATATCTGAACCTGTGATTAAAAACATCTGACTCTCTCCCTAAATATTTTTTATAGATTGTTAGGTGGAATGATGCATTATACAGTTTTTGCAATAAATTAATTTAGCGTCACTCTTAGGTGTTTCATGTCTGAGCAGATTACAATATAACCACTTTAGGCATTCACACTGAGTCAAAGATATGTGAAATGAAATGTTCACATTTCAGACTGGTTCACGACGTTTAGGGTTCTGCCTCACTCACAGATCAATATTCTCTTTATTATCTTCTGGGGAAAGTCTGGGCCAATATTCCTTGAACTTTTAAAAAACTATTTATCAGTGTAGGTTATACTGTGCTAGGGATTAGATTTGGGTTTAAAACACAAACTTAGGTATGATTCTTGCATCTATCAAAGTATCCAAGTGGTTAGAGAAGTAACTAAACAAATACAATACAAAGTAAGTGCTGATAGTTGGATTTGTGCCACTATCTGTCAATCTAGAGTCATATCATTGTTTCTGGAGGGGAAGCAGTTTAGGGGATCCTTCTCAAAAGAGAAGGTCATTTTTATTGCATTAATGGCTTGGAACAACCTGCAAACAAAACTCTGAGTACATGAAAGGTGCAGATCTGGATCTTGGTACCTCCTGGCCTGTAGGAAACTATTAGGAGAGAAGTGTGCTCAGCAAGGGGAGTAATGATAAGGAGTGAAGCTCTGAGTGAAGAAAAAGATATTTTATAAAGGGTTAAAAATGGGTTTTTCTGACTGAAAGTAAAGAAAGCAAACAAGATGAGGAATTTTGGTATGTAGATATTTGTCTCCAGCCAAATATCCCTGAAGCTTTCGCATTGCTATTTATTTCCCATCCTTGGGATTCCCCCATTTTTTTCTTGCTTGGTAAATCACCTCCTATGACAACTCCCATCTAACAGCCAAATGAGCCCTTTCTCCTTTAGGACAGGCCCCCAAGGTAGTGAGGGGCAGGTGGCCTTCAGCCAGGGCCTGTACCAGGCTCACCCAGCAAATAGGCAAATGGTTTTCTTGGATCGTAATTAAGGATGACTTGATGTCTACATGCTACACTTAAGTCTTTGTTGGTCTGCTATTGTTTCCACTGAGCGTGACAAAGCTGAGGAACTTTATTCTGCTAGTCTCAGCCAAGTGCCAAAGGGGAAAGAAATAAAAGAAAAATCACTACTTTCATTCACTAAACATGCCCATTTACTTGTTTTTGTATTTTATTGCATTAGTCATTGCTATAAACCCAGAATGGTGTACTTTTTTTCTCTTCCTCCTTTTATGCTAGTAACATTCCAAAGCCAGGCAAACACGCAAGCCAAGAGACAAACCTCTAGTACATATCCAAGAGGCTGGTAAAATTTCCAAAACAACCTCTCCATCTTCATCCCCAGAAGACCCAAGGTGGAGAGACCTTTGTGTCTTTCTTCTTCCAACACTTGGGAAAGAATCATCATGATAGCACTTAATATCCTTTGGGGGAGATGGCATTGGCATTCTTCCCCCTCCCCCTCTCTTCCAAAGGCTAGAATTGCCAGACATAGCAAACAAAAATATGATCCCTTGTTAAGATATGAATTTTAGAAAACCACAAATAATTAGTTTAGTATCAGTATGATCCATACAAGATTTGTAACAGACTTGCACTAAGATGCCATTTTACCGGGAAACTTGGTGCTTTCTTTCCTAATAGTTTCTGGGTCACACTTGGTGGTGCCCTAGAGCTATTCCCAGCCCTATACAGAGGGGTAAGTCCTTGCAAATGGGGGTGGGGGGTGGTGGTGGCCGGGATAAAGTCCTCTCACATTTAAACCATACACTCTGGCTATCCCTCTGGCCACATCAATTTAACACTTTGAACAAATATCAAATGCCCTCTCAGTACAAAGTCTGCTACAATGTAGGTAAAGAAGAGTCAGCATATTCAGATGTACTGTTCTTTTTGAGTTTCAGGCAGTCAAGGAGGGAAAATAAACAACTGTTTAAAGGAGTCTTCCTTAAGTACAAGTAATCCATTCTATAAACTTACACAAAACTCACACCACACAACTGTGAGTGAACTTATTTATGAATTTGAATATACATACAAAAGTGATTATAGAAAATGTTTGCAACTACATAAATAAATGTCAGTTTCATGTTACACTGATTTTCAACTAAATAAATATAGAAGAGTACCCAGAACAACCACAGTACAATGTTTCACCAATTAAAATGTGCATGTCCCGGTGCCCCATATGGTCCCCCGTGCCTGCCAGGAGCAATTTCTGAGCATGGAGCCAGGAGTAACCCCTGAGCACTGCCGGGTGTGACCCAAAAACCAAAAAAAAATGTGCATGAGCGTTTTCAAGATGAAAATAATTTCCAAAGAGATATATACCACATTATTATGTTGGAAAATGAATGAATTCAACATGGACTGAAAAAGAATTATACCAAATAAATATTTATTTCTGAAATAAAAAATAAACACTTGGTAAAATATGGAGTATATAAACAAGTTTGGTTTGGTTTTGAAGTTTTTTTAGGTCACACGCAGTGGCTCTCAGTAGCTATTCCTGGCTAAACAAGTTTTACTATAAAGATAAAGTGCAGCAGTAATATTTATTCCTACTTGTGAAAATAACCACTACACAGTCCTAAATAAGATGCAATAAATTCTTCCAAATATAGCTAAATCATGATCAGTGTTGATTGATAAAATATTTTAAATTTAGAAATAAATTACAGTTAATATTATAATTTTATTTAATGTTACAAATAATAACCATTAAATTAGAAGAAATAAAATACAAAATTACTACTTAAAATTTTGTTATGAGATAATATGCACAAGATAATTAAAATTATTAGATAAGGTAAAATATAAGATGATTAAATACATAAGATAATTAAAAAATTTTAAAGTAGAAAAATATTTAGCTTGAAGTTTAGTGAATATAAAAAATCCACTTCTTTTATAAAGAAGAAAAAGCTGAGGACAAAGAATAAAAATTTCACTGATAAAGATAACCCAAAATATAATATTTATAAATAAGCTTAATTCAGCATCTTTATAGATCCTGGATAAAGAAAATATTAAAACTAAAAGTCTCAAAATAGTTGTTTGTGAATAAAAGACTGTCTTGATTCAACTTTTTGCAGCTATACTTTTTAAATTCTCAAAATAGATATTTGAAATCTTTTTGTTTTTGTTTTGGGCTGTACTCAGCAATGTGCAGGGCTTACTCCTGGCTTTGCACTCAGGGATCACTCTTGGTGGGCTCAGGAGACCAAACAGAGCCCAAAGACCAAAGTGGGATGGATCACATTCAAGGTAAGCTCCTACCTGCTGTACTGTCTCACTCCTGTTCTCTTATTTGAATTTTTAATTAAAATAACAAGAAGGATTTTGAAATTCATCTAGAAAACCAAACACAAGAAACCTCTAAGAAACAATAGTGATAGTAATCTAGTGTTTACCAGATGTAGATATGGACTGTTAATACTACAAATTGATAGTTAACATATTTGAGGCCTGAAAAGGCAGGGGAATTAATGGAATAGAATTAAGAGAAAATATATAGACACAAATATACATAGACAATAAATAGGAGATAAAATGGCATTTAAAATGAGTTATAGAAAGATCATTATGTTCGGGGATGGAGAGATAGTACAGTGGTAGTGCGTTTGTCTTGCATGCAGCAGTTTCAGGACAAACAGTGGTTTGGATCCCAACATCCCATATGGTCCCCCATGCCTGATAAGAGCGATTTCTGAATGCAGAGCCAGGGATAACCCCTGAGCACCACTGGTGCTATTATGATTTAAATGATTTTACAGAATTGATTCTCAAGATAGCTGGCTCTGTGCTCTGGATCTCTTCTAGTGGAGCACCAAGGAACATAAGACGTGCTGGAAATTGAGTTCAGATCAGCCACATGCAAGGCAAGTGTCCTACTTATTGTACTATTGTTACACTGATTTGAGCACTTTTTTGAGTTGATACACTGGCATCAACTACTATGCTCATTTACTAGATCTTCACAATAGCTCTACATGGGAAGTGCCACAGTGGTGGACACTTTATAGTTTAAAAGACTGAACCACAACACACCTATGTAATAGGCCAAGAGTTTCATAGTTCCCAAGGAGAATGGTGGGAAACAGATTCTTCCTAATTTATGGGCTGACTGAAAGTATAGTGTTTGTACCAGAGGTGGACCCTTCTAGCTATTACTAGCAGATAATAGTAATAACCTTGTGTAACTATGAAGCCTAAGTGACACAAATAATGAAGTCTCTGGCTTATATTAGGTGCTGGAATGTTCCTGCATGTCCCCTCACTGGGCCCTTTAAACCTCTATTAGAACATTATAACATTGACATTAGGTATCAATATGTCTTCAAAACCTCACAGATTTCTCAAACCAAGTCTTTGCTCATCATTCTATATAGTAGTAGTTCTGCTTTGGCATTCTTGTCCTTCTATGGACACTTGAAACCCAAGTACCACCTATAGAACAACAACCCTTTGGAATAATCTTCAATTGTTATAATTCTAAATGATTTTTCACTTTTGAATGTAACTGACCAGTTTTTCCAACACCACTTGTTGAAGAGGCTTTCCTTGCTCCACTTCATATATTTTACTCTATTATCAAAAATTGACTGGACATATACATGAGGTTTTGTTTTAGCACATCATACTATATTTCATTGATGTGAGTTTCTGTGTTTATTCCAGTATCATGTTGTTTTAAGTACTACCACTTTATAGTATATTTTAATTTGGAGAAAGTTATGACTATCATCTTCTTTTTCCCAAGAATTACATTAGATAATATAGGGGTGGAAGGTTATTGTTTCATATTAACTTTAGGAGTGTTTGATATATTTATTTGAAAAATGTTGTGGCTAGGGGTTTATAGGTCTGCATTAAATCTATATAATGCCTTTTAGGAATATTGCCATTTTAATAATATTAATCCTTCCAATTCATAAGCAGGGATGTGTTTTCATTCAACCTCATGCTCTCTTTTATCCCTGGAAGTAGTGCTGTATAATTTTCTCTGCATAGGTCTTTCACCTCATTAGTTAAGCTGATTCCAAAGTATTTAATTTTCTAAGGCACAATTCTGAATGACATTAAATAAAACTCTCTTCTCTTTCATTATTTGTATAAAGATGTTGATTAAGTATAAAATATAGAGTCCCAGTGTCTTTCTCAGCACGGCTGGCTCCTGTAACCCTTTCAACTGGAGGGTCAGAAGGTTACAGGGTAATGGCTAAAAAAATAATACACAGTCAGTTGAAGATTCAGGAGATATCCAGTTTTATTTCAAGGTCCTAAATGCCATGTGTATTTCTCCATGTGGCTTCTCAGCTAAGATTTTCTTGCAGCCTCTTATCACTGCTTCTGAGTCTGATTTCTCCCTCTCCTCTCCCCAGACAATACCTTAATTACCAACCGAAGACCCCTTTCAGTCGTGGGTGGGTCTGACCATACAGGTAAGATTAGCATATGGCACTGGGGTAGGGGTAACATAAAGGAAGATCATGATTTTTGCATATTAACTTTGTAGCCTGCCCTTATACTATTCAGATCTCTTATTTTTAAAAGCTTTTGTGCTACGTCTTCAGTATTTTCTATAGATAGCATCATAGCATCCACAAATAGTGAGAGCGTGACTTCTCCCTAAAAAATAATCTAAGAATTGAGCTCCTATTGACCTAGAAACTCCATACTTGAAATATACCCAAGGATTCCCCCCGCCAAAATTAAAATAATATATTTGTATCAGGGTCGGAGAGATAGCACAGCAGTAGGGTGTTTGCCTCAGACGCTGAAGGATGTGGTTCGAATCCCGGCATCCTATACGGTCCCCCGAACCTGCCAGGAGCGATTTCTGAGCGTAGAGCCAGGAGTAGCTCCTGAGCGGGGCTGGGTGTGACCTCCCTCCCCCCCTCCAAAAAAAAAGAAAGATATTTTTATCCATATGTTTTTGCTACATTATCCACAATAGCTAAAATCTGAAAACAATGCAGTGTCCAAGAATCGATGACTAGATAAAGAAACAATGGTACATATACATAATGGAATATTACTCAGTCAGAAGAAAAGATAAAGTCATGCAATTTACTAGTCCATGGAGAGATATGGGAGTGTATCATGCTGAATGAAGTTAGTCAGAGGAAGAGAACAGAGACCAACACAGAATGATCTCTCTTATAAGGAAGATATTAAAAAATTATCATGGTAGAACAATGAATACTCAAAGCTAATGGAAACGAAGAATATGAAATCTGGTATTCAGTAGAAAATAGGCTATTTGAGGGGAGTGGAAGATAGGACAGGGAAGGGGCAATGATTATAGTAGAGAAAAATATTTAATCAGGAGGAGGAAGTTCTGAAAGCTATACAGTATTATGGTTTAAACTCTATCAGTAACACTACTGTAGACCACAGTGCAAAATCTTACATATATATAAAAATGTGCCTCTTGTAGAAACAGTCTGGTAAGTGAAAGGCAAATGGGAATTGGAGGCCTTGGTAGAAAGAAGTTGACAATGGTGAAAGGATTGGTATAAAAGCATTGCTGTATATCTGAAACCCAATCATTAATAACTTTATAACCTCCTAGTGATTAAAATAAAGAAATTAATAAATACATAAAAAGACAAAACTGGGTTAAAGATCCTTTAAAACAAGATAGAAGAGTTTGTTTTATACATAGTAAATGATAAAAAAATTTGCATATACCCAGATTATAATTTATAAAGACTAAGAATAATCACTCCAGACTTGAAGAGCTTCAATCAAACCCTTTATTAATACAGGCCCTTCTATTCACTTTCTGTTGTATTTTTCTGGATTAAAAAAGAATTTTATGATCATAAATGGTGATTATCATGGAAAAACAATGAAATTGTACATTTAAATTTTACAACATATCTATATTGATTAAAGCATTTTCTAGAAATAAGCTATGACTCTTGCAGTTTATATTTATGAACTCTGATGCAGTAGGCATTTTTATCCCTTTTACTTCTTTACATTGAGAGTTCAGAGTAAATGACACCCGTTTTGAATACATAATATATTTCATATATATTTAGAAGTGTTCATACATTCCCTCTATACAAATTCTCAACTTGAGTATTATTTATCATGTGCATATATGTGTGTGATATATGTATAGATACATATTACCTAGATAAAAACATAGTTTGGGGAAAAGAAGGATGGACAGATGGCTAGAATGGTGGATAGCAGAACAGAAACAACCCCTAGTGTGTGCTGGCAAGTTCAAAGTTGTGTAACACACTGAGATAAGACAATCAAAGGCATTGCCTCTTCTTAAAATAGACTCAGTTTGATAAAGATATTAGAAAATAGAAATTATGGGGCCCAGGAGATAGCATGGAGGTAAGGCGTTTTTCTTTCATGCAAAAGGTCATCTGTTCGAATCCCGGTGCCCCATATGATCCCCCGTGCCTGCCAGGAGCAATTTCTGAGCATGAAGCCAGGAGTAACCCCTGAGCACTGCCGGGTGTGACCCAAAAACCAAAAAAAGAAAAAAAGAAAGAAAAGAAAATAGAAATTATTTGTGAATTCCTCTGTCTTTTTCTCCATCTCTCTTCTTTCATTCCCAACACACACTCCTTGTCTCTTGCTAGTTTGCTCTCTCACTTATCTTCTCTCTCTCTCTCTCTCTCACGCACACACACACATGCACAACACACATGCGCGCACGCGCACATACACACACACACACACACACACATGCACTCTTCCCACCCTTTCCCTCTCCTCTTTTTGACTAATAAATAGGTTGCCCAGTTCCAGTGTCAGTCATAGCTAAAGGATACTGTCAATGGGCATTTTAATGTCTAAGAAGTGGTTGTTAGGACTTCAGAAAAGTCTTTCTGACAATAACAAAAGCCAAAAGTAGTAGAGATGAGCCGAGTTTTGGAGACTTATTTTTAGACCTGGCTAGGACGGGCTGTATTTTGAAAATAGGTATTTAAGGTTGCATATAATTTTCTTAATGTGCAAGGAAGTTACTAATTTCATAGAGAAATAAAGATTCTCAGAACCCAGATTTCTCTGAACTTTACTCAGCCTTTGCCTGGGGTGATTACTAACTTCTTTGGTGAGAAGATAATTTTATTTTAATTCTCATGCAATAGCTGAAAAACTTCCACACAAATGCCAGCTATCAATCTTTATGAGTAAATTATTGTCTTCACCATTAGGGTGTGGTGTAGGCTAGGATGGCATACTTTAGAAGCTATAAAGATTCTGGGATATAATTTTCTTCTTAGGCCATTATCAACATAATAATGTATTTTTTAAATAGCTTAAGTGAACAACACATTGAAAAGTAAAAATGACTTAAGTATGTAGATACCATTTTCATAAATGACGATCATATAATTTTTCTTTTGGTTTCATCTTAGAAAGAAAAATAGCTTATCCTCTCCACTTTTAAATGTGAATAAAAATTTTACTTTGAAATTCTCTTGATACTTCTGAGGAAAGTGGACACAAATGAAACCAGATTTGACCAGAAAGTCTTTTCCAGGCCATGTTTTATTTTTGTATTTTGTTCTCTCTCTCTCTCTCTCTCTCTCTCTCTCTCTCTCTCTCTCTCTCTCTCTCCCTCTCCCTTTCATTCTCTCCTCCCTCTCTCTTTCCCCTCTTTCTTTCTTTCCCTCTCTCCCCCCCCTCTCTGTCTCTCGCTCTCTCTCTCTTTCCTAGAAGATTTGCTAGCAAGTATCTCCTAATTTATTGGAGCAATACTTTTTCAGCACATAAGATACTCAAGCCTGCAAGACAAGCTGTGGTTTAGCTGAAAAAATAAACATTCAGTCTCTTGACTCTTGCCTTTTATGTTCATCTATGAAATCAATTATTTTCTGGAATTACAAATGACAGTGGAAATTATATGCTTCTTGCCTCTTATTTATCTGATGGAAAAAAAAACACAAGAGGCTCAACTAATTCGCCAGAATCACCTATTGTTAATGAAAAAGCTGCAACTAGAGCCCAAGGTTTTGGAATGGAACCCCAAAAATAGATACTTCTTTTGGAATCGATGTAACTTCTCCAGAGCACTGCATGAATCAAGTTGAGTGCTTCCATGTAGTGTTTAAAATAGAGCCTGTGGGTCATAATGGCCTGATTCATTCCTATTTAACCAACAGGTTGTTACTACTAAATGATAAAGGCATTGAAAGGTCCTTAGCACCGATTGCAAGTACAAAGAATGCCAAGTATCATCTCCAATCATATGTTGTTTTGTTTTTTTCTTTGAAAAACTTTTGACAAAAGCAACATCTTTAAAACAAATAACTAGTTTCAAAACCTTACTTTCAAAAATACTGCATTAAACACTACTATATTTTGAAGGAAAGGAGACTAGCCTGAATACCTGTAACATATGTCAACATATGATTGGAGATGATACTTGGCATTGTTTGCACTTGCAATCATTGCTAAAGTAGGTACTCCTATGGTAGGTTAAAATTAAGTTTAATTTAAAAAAGTCCTCCCCTTGATAATGAATATTGGTTTATACATATTTCTCAGTGTCGTTTACAAAACTGTACCTCTCTACTCTGTGTTCTTATTAAAAAGGACTAAGGATACATCTTTACTCTCTAGACATGCTGTATATTTGGATTAAGTTATTGTTTTAAAAGAAAGTGGAATTCATAATAAAAATGAAACCATGTTTATTTCCTCTTCCAGAATTATTTTCTAAAATATGCGCCACCAACACTGACTCAAGTTTCTAGAATTGTCAGCTCTTTTCCTCCAAAGTCCCAAAATGAACTCCATCCTGCTTTTCATTCTGAGCTGATTTTCCACAGAGATGCCAGTTCCCAACATATATGGCTTTTCTGAAAGTAGTTCGGAGCTGTAGAGACTTTCAGGGATAGTGCATGTCCTTGCAGGGGCATCTTGGGTAGACTTAAAGGGTAGTTTGGTCCTGAGATATCTATGAATATGTAACACATTTTTTTCTTAAAACAGAGACTTAAATGATTGAAGACATCAACTGTATCAGCAAAGCTAATTCTTAAACAAACACACATACACACACACACACACAAACACACACAATAGACAGGTTGCCTGACCCAGGCTGAATGCCTGTAGTTGCTATTGCTACCTAGATTATCTATACTTGCAAGGTTTACATTTTTCAAGAAGTTCTGTTAAGCAGTTTTCACAAAGAACCTACTTCTGATTCTCCATTACACCTTCAGCAGGCCCAATTCTTTCACATCCCAGACAGGAAGCACTTGCCCAAATTTGCCCCAGCCAGTGAAGGCATAGCTATTCTACATATATATATATATACACATTATATACATTATATATATGTATATACATGTATACATGTATATATATGTATATACATTATATACATATATATAATAGAATATTCTACATTTCTGTGTGTGTGTGTGTGTGTGTGTGTGTGTGTGTGTGTGTGATCTAGTGGCTAGCTTTGCAGGGCCACAGAGCTGCCCCTGCATTGCTCTTATTTTATCCTTCCATCAGGAAGACAAGTTACATGGAGACTTCAGCTTAGTAAATGATTTGCTCAAACTGTCAACTTCCATTTTTCTGGCTTTCACCAAAATATATCCATTCATCTATTGACAAAGAAAGGTATTTGCTTTTATTTTTCTTGATTTTGACTATCCATTATCTTTCATATTTCTATGTAGATGGTAGCTTCTATATGAACATATAGAGTACTTTGGCCTAGAGATGTTATCAGCCTGTGTTCTTCCTACATTTGCACAGTTGGGGATATAATTCAATGAAGCCATTTTCTTTTCAAATACAACGGTCTGTATTTAAATAAATAAAATATGTGAATTATCTGATGACAAACTTATTCTTTAAACATAGAACTTTAAAACTGGATGTCTGATAAAGAGGATAGGCAAGTGGCTGCATAGGAAGAGGCTCTCACTCCTCCTCCCCTCGGTGAACATGAACCTGTCTGGTCCTTCTCAGAAACCTGCTACTGTCACAGATATCTGGTGGAGCTCTCCAGTGAGTTTCCCAAAGCTCCTGTGACTTCTGTTCCATAAATATACTGAGTACAACTTCCTTTCTGGACACCTCATTCTCTCCAAGAGTTTAGTTTGGAGAACCAGAGCTAGGAAATTTTTCTTAACTAAATTGTGTGTCTTGGCTTTTGACCCTGTACCCATTTATCATAGAGCCAGCTCCTTTCCTCAACTTCTTCAATCCAATTCCCTTCCAAACACATTTCCTCGTGAGTGGAATTTCCAGTTTCAAGCTTGCTTTTATTTTAACTCTGCATTTTTAAAGTTCACCATTCCTCCTTTTTTCTATTGTAGTAGTGGTGCAATAGGGCAAGATATTGATGCCCCATGGGGGAAACACCTTACTATCATGTTCAATTGACTAAACGATTATCTCAAGAGCTACAATTTCACCTTTTGAGAACCAGGTCAGTGTCATAATGAGGCATTTTCCTGTAGCATTTTTACCCTAGCATTCGCAACAGTGGGCATTTGACTCAAGTCATTATATATAGATAATCCCCCAAAGTAGGCAAGATAAGCTTCTATCCTTAGAGGGTGCCAGAGGATCTCTCTATTTTTTTTTCAAACCTTTATTTTAAGAGAAGCAAAGTATCAACTTTCTCCCTAAATTTCCAAATGCTGTTAGGCTATTATTTTTGACTTAATGAAGAAAATAGTTGGTCGGAACAAGCAAGACTGTCTGAAATACCAAGGCAAACATTGAAGGCTCTGAAGAAAGGGGAAAAAAAGTGGCAGAGAATCAAATACATGCAAGTAAGCACTTTTACATTTTGCATTAAGCAGTTGATACCATTTTTTAAAGGAAAGAAATATTTTAAATATTCTAAGCATAATGCTTAAACCACAAATTCTGTAAAAAATGAACAGCATAAGCTATTAGCAACTGAACGCGTCATAAACACCTTAGGCGAGACAATCACATACTAATGCCAAGAGCACCTCTGAGCCATCAGTCTGCACAGCGCTCGACTTCTGCAATTTCATAAGATAAATGCCTCTGCTGTTTTAAGATGATGAAACTACAGCTGAGACGAATCTCCGTATTTTTCACCAGTGATTTAATAAAGGCCAGCTCAGAATAAATACGGAATGGCTACTTGGAAAGTTATTTTTTTAGCTCTGTGCTAAAATGTCTTGGAACTTTCTTCTGTTAATTCATTGTCGCTAAAGTTCTGATTTGTCCATGCATGGAAGAAAGACATTGACTAAATCATGGACTTTGAACATTCTGTGAAACACACTGTGACTGAGAGGGAATTTAGGGAAAGATATTTCTTTGGGCAAGCTAGAAGCTGGGGCTCATAAGTTAGCGCTATTCTTTTTGGTTTGAAATGACTACTGAGAGACACAGAATGGAATCAGAAAGCACAACCTGGAATTTGCTGTTCCTAATTCAGGCTTCTCACAAAGAAGTGCCATGTGATGTCACAGTGCCTCCAAATGTATTTTAGTCTCTTCAGGTGGGTTAAGCACCCACCCAATCAGCTTGTATCAAGAGAGAGAGACATATATATAGATGGACAGTCAGAGGTACAGATAGGTAGATAAACACACTTCAACATATTACAGGCAATTACTTCCAAGAGTATTTAAAATCCTAGGGGACAAGACTGACTATAATTTTAGAATATCTATTTAAATCTTATATTCATGAGTAAGAAAAGTTTTTTCCCCCAGTTTTGATGAGCAAGAGAAAATTGAACAAGGAAGCAGAGAGCAAGTGAGGAAGAACTGATTTATTATAATTTCGTGGGGGTCATAATTTTAGCAGCTGATTCTTTTCATACATAACTTCTTATAATTATCTATGTGTGTGTGTGAGAGAGAGAGAGAGAGAAAGGAGAAAAGAGGAGAGAGAGAATGAGGAGAGAGTAAGAGAGAATGAGAGAGAAAATGAGAAGTGATTAGCCCATATCCACTAACCCACTTTCCAGGCTGAGAGCACTGTCAACCTGGAAAAAGCAATGGGTCCAGCCTGATTTTTGGCTGGGCCCCCATATATGTACTCTTCAGAAAATGTGTAAGCTCCCAGTTTTAAAACACTGTTGAATGGACCCCTATCTGACCACCACCACCCCTCCCCTCCCTGTGCTGGGCCCTCCTGACTTTAATTATGCCCTCCTAGGCTGAATTCACAGGTGGCCTCCCTGGGAGGATCTTTCCCCAAACCCCCGTTGCTCATTTCCTCAGTGGATTAGCAAAGCCACGATGAAACAGAAGCTTGTGTCTCCTCCATTCTTTACACAACCTGGTGTTAGAGGTTGACCTTTCACCCCTGGAGATTCGGAGGATTAAAGCCTCTTTTAAGTCTCGCTCTGGTTACTAATCCACCACTTTCACTTGATGTTATGTAAGCACTTCCTGACTTACCCTTTAAATCCTGTAAACATAATAAAACAGAGTTTAACCTTTACCTTAGGATTTCCCCCACTATCTTTTGCACTATCGAATCAACTGTGGAAGGATGCAAGCACTGAAAGCTAATAAGTGATAGCCTGGGTTTTTTTGTGGCTCTTTTTTTCTTTTGTCCTGGGACATGTAACAAAACATTACAATATTTAATATATTCAGGTCAAATAGTTGTTGGGGGGAACACCAATAGCTCCTGACTGGGCAAATAATGTTTTCCCCTTTAATTGCATATGTTTCCCCACAAAACAATGAAACAGATGGTAGTGGATGTTTCTTCCCCTCCCCCTTTCAACAAATTAGAATCAATAAGACTCAAATGATAGTCAAAGAAATAGGCATTGCAGTAATACAGACTTCTAGCCTCCTGTCTGTAGGCTTGTCTCTTCCTGAAGTGTCCCAAGAGGTGGGCCCAACAGACTGTGCTCTTTTAAATACCATTCTCCTTAGTTTGTCCTGTTTTCTAGACTGAAAAGTAAATCGAAAATTGTTTCAGATACACCTACATTCCTCTTCCCTATTTTCTACTCAGTCTTTGTTAGTTAGATGTCTTTCCTGAATCCTCTTTTCTGAGGCTGCCTTACAGAATGGCTAGGAATGGTGATTCTGGGGCCCCCATTCAGGTGTAGATGATACCCTGACCTTCAGTTTTCAAAGACCCTGCCTGATACCCACTGCTACTACTCAAAAGGAACTTCATCTCACTGCCAGAACTCCAAACATGCCTTTGTGTAAAAGGTGGGATTTTGAAATATGCAATTTCTTGTTTGAATTGGGTTTTTCAACAAAGATTCCAGAAGACAGGTCTTGACAGCAGTGGATGGCAAAAGGGAAGCAATTTAGTGACATTTCCACTATTCTGGGGCCTGGAAATGGAAAGTTCTCAAACACAGACCAGTCAGTCTATGTCCCTGGGGACATCACCATCCCTTCTTGGTTCTTAGTTTCTTTATCTTTCAATGATGATAATGTTAGTGATATCTTCCTCTAGTTTGTGAAGGAAAAACTGAGTGCAGTATTATTAGAATCATGTTAAAACATTACTGAATGTTCATAGAAAGATTGTGATTGGTTGAGAGCTAGAGAGTTGAATACCCTTCAACATTAAGAATTATAGTATCTAGACTTTATTCCACACTGGAAAAGCCCTTGTTTTTTCTCTCTCTCTCTCTTTCTTTCTCTTTATCTCTCTCCCCCTCTCCCTCTCCCCACTTTCTCCATCTGTCTCTCTCTTTCCTCTTCTCATTTCTTTTTATTTCTTTCAATAAAAACACTTCTGGATTTAGAGAAGTAGTCCACACAGGCAGGGTTCTGTCCTGGCATGTAATTAAACAGTTCTGGATGGGGTTGGATATGGTGAGATGGATGGAGAGAGGCCTTTCTCCTCCAGCTCGGACCACACACCTGCAATTCCCTCCAACTGGCAGGTCTTATCGTCAGTGAGGAAAAGACACACAGCAATCAGGAGACATCAGCTTTATTCAGGGCTCTAGCCAACAGGTGTAGCTTCTATCATAACTTTTCAAGCAAGCTCCATTATTAGCCTTGCATTCAACATGTTTCTTCTCCCTCCATCCTGCAAGCTCTCCTTCTCCATCTTTATTGCTGAATCTTTCTGAATCTATCCTCCAAATCCTCTTCCTGCCCCTCAGGTAATCCTTTCTTTACCTACCAAAGACCCCTCCCAGAAGTGGACAGGTGCTACCACCAGGTAAGGTTACACAGGAAGAATGAAGGATGGGGGGTAACACTCTCCCTTTTTAAAAACAAAAACAACAAAAGAGCATAACTTATCCTTTGTTTCCCTGGTTTCTGCCTTTGGTCAAAGGTGGGAACCTTAATATTCCCATAGCAACAAAATTTAAAGCGTAAAATTAAAATATCAGTCTTTTCCATAAGCATAACCTTTTCTGTAAAATATACCTGTAGCTTAAAATTTTCTTTTTTTTTGGGGGGGGGAACACCTGGTGATGCTCAGGGGTTACTCCTGGCTATGTGCTCAGAAGTTGCTCCTGGCTTGGGGGACCATATTGGACACCGGGGGATCGAACCGCTGTCCGCGTCCTAGTCTAGCGCTAGCAAGGCAAACTCCTTACCTCTAGCGCCGGCCCCAACTTAAAGTTTTCCTAATGCTTATTTACCAAGCACTATCCTGAAATTTTCTTGTTCCTATTCTTCTTAATGCTATTTAACCAAGCATTTTTTTCCTGGAACTTTCTTGTTTTTATTAACCTTTCCCTAAACAAAATTACAAGACATTTATACAGAAAATACATTTTGAAAACAGGTTACTACATTAAAATACACAATAAAGTATCATACAATTGGGAACATTAATTATAGAAAACTGTAAAGCACAGTTAAATAATCAAGAAAATTACTTAGATCAAGGGATATACCTGAAACAAAATTAGATGCAGGTGGTTTTAAATCAATTTTTTCAGTTGGGCTACACTGTATACTCCCATTTTTAATTTTTTAAAAATTTTATCTCATGGAGTATGGGGGTAATGCTGGCACAAAATCAACCTAAACTTAATCCCAAGCATTTTGTCTGGACCCTCAAGGTCCTCCAAGAGTAATCTCTAAGTAAGTGCGTAGCCAGGAGTAAGCCCATGGCACCATTGAATATGGTCCCCAAATCCAAAGCATAAATAAAATAAAAACTTCTGCTACATTTGCAAAATCTAAATGATTTGGATGGCTACCCTTTCAAGTGTATAACACAATAAATTTTTATTCATCTTTAATCTTCATAGTTGGTAGATAAAACTGAAGATAAGTTTGTATACCTATTTTCCACTTTTCAAGCATTTACTATTGCTAGGGAATAATGCATAATAAAATTCAGCCCACTCTACAGTCATGTATGTATATAAATTTATGGGATGCATGTTGGGAACAGTGGTGAAGGGAGGTCAAGATTGGTGATAAGAATTGCCCTAATTCACTGTCACAATGTACCTAATTAAATATAACTGTGAAATACTTGTAATTCACTTGTATCTAATGTGTACTTTAAAAGTAAAAGATATTATATTAAAAGTAAAAAATATTAAAAGATAAGAAGTTGAAAATGTATAAATACTAATTTGAGAAAACTTTATTCAGGGAGGTTATTACCAAAATGAGGTGTAAACCAGATCTGCCCAAGCTCCACCTCAGCAAACAAGAAATGACCTGAAAATGAGTTGTTCTGATTTAGAGATACTGTACATTTAGTAGCTTTTTTTTTCCACTACAATGGTTTTAATGCTCACAGCCTCCCAGGCAAGTAGCAGAGTCGCTCCCATTTGAGAGTTGAGATCACAAAAAGCCATAAAACTAAGGGTGATTTATTTTAGCATATGTATATTTTGGAACATTCTCTGGAGAAAACGTGTAGTGCCCTGGGCAAGGGTGAGAAGCAGAAATCAGAGATGTTGTCCTAAATGAGGGAAAAGAATCATTGGATTATATGGTGTTGGTGATGGAATTTCCAAAGTGTCTCTGTTCCTCTCTATCCTATAACAGTCAAGGAGGAGGGGTTACTGCTATTCCTCAATCCTTAATACATACTTGGGCAATGAGGGGGTTTCTGAACTGCTTCACAAGTGCTTCTGGATGAGGAACACATATAATTTGTGTCTTTCAGAAAATGTTTTTTTCAGTGAGTCTTTGCAGAAGCATAAAATGATAGCCTGTTGATGACAAACATGTCCTTTCTTGCACATATGTAGATGTGTCACTGCTCTGTTTTTCTGGGAGGCCCTTACATATGAAGACAAACACTCCCATTAGGATGTGCTCATCAGTCCGCCTATTTGCCATACCATATAGCTGATGAAAGAGGTTCATAGCCTCAGTAGAAACATTTTTGGTGTCCATGTTATGTACCTGTAGTGATGAGAGAAGACAAAGAGCGTGTGAATGAAAGAGTTGTGATGCTGCTCCAAAACTGACTTCACTTTCCAATTTGATCGAAGAGTCAGTTTGATAGTTGTCATGTCCCATAGGCATATATATTCCCTCACACATATTTGTTTTCTATCTCTTAAGAAATTACTAAGTTAGTCTTTCCTATATCCATGTAAGTCTCCTTATCTGCTAAATGAGAAAACAAAGACTTACAACACCAGGATCTTAACTTTTCTTTTTTTTAACTTTTTAAAAATAAATTTTATTGTGACCAAAGTGAATTACAAATCTTTCACAGTAATATTTAAGGTACATAGTGACATTGAATCAGGGGCATTCCCACCACCAGTTTTATCCTCCCTCCACCCCTGTTCCCAGCTTGCTTCCCATCTTTCCCCTCCTTTGCCTCAGGATCTTAATTTTTCTATAGGTCTTATGGGTGTGATCACATTTTCCAATTACTAGTCAAATAGAAAAATCTGAGAAAAATTAATTTCCATGAAAAAGAAACCTTTTGTCCATTGCAATATTTCCATAACTTGAAACTATATTGGCAAGGAGTATTAAGTTAATATTTGATAAATCAATGAAAAGATAATTATATAATTCTAATAGCAAGATAATGTAACTTATCATGAAAGTATGGAGTCACTACTAATAATGAATTCTGATAATTAAATACTTTATCATTCAACTATGGGTACAGACACTTTTTGTATTGTTTAAACCAACATTGTTTTTAAAAATATCAGGTGTCATATTAATATTGTAGGAGATATAAGAAAGGTTATTAATGTTGTAATGTCAAAAATCATAGTATTGGGGCCCGGGAGATAGCATGGAGGTAAGACGTTTGCCTTTCATGCAAAAGGTCATCCGTTCGAATCCCAGTGCCCATATGGTTCCCCGTGCCTGCCAGGAGCAATTTCTGAGCATGGATCCAGGAGTAACCCCTGAGCACTGCCGGGTGTGACCCAAAAACCAAAAAAAAAAAAAAATCATAGTATTACATTAAAATGCCCTTAATTTAAATCTATCTGATGTGTTATGATGATCTAAATTCATTGCAGACTCAAGAAGTAAAAAGTCTTGAGCAGTCAACATATATCCCAATATCTATATATTAAAGATTATATGTTATATATTAAGAGATTGAAGTATATTTATGCTTTACTTTTCCCATAATCTACTAAATAAAAAATGATATAAACACTAAAAATATCTAAATGTAAAAAAGTAAATTTGTTAACATTATTTTTCTAATTTTAGTTTTGTTAATGTAAAATGATTTGTAGCCTTGCAAACATTATAGGTATATACAATCACAATTCAGTTTCTATATATTCTGATTTATAATATATATTTCATTATTATTGCTACCAAAAATCTAATTTCCATATATTACTACACAAGGGATCTCTGGTGCCCATAAAAATGTGTTTTTGGAAGACTGCCTTATATTCAATGTCTAAATATCATTATTAGCACAATAGTATATTAATAATAAAATGGTAGCAATAATTATCTTATAAATTATTATTTAAAGGATAATCATAAAAGAATCTTATTTTAAGAACAGAAAAATGTCCCTCAGTGTTAAGAGGACTTTATTTCCTGGAATTTTATGTTAAATTTTTCTGAAAGTAATTGCATTTGTATAACTTCATGCTATAATAATGATAACCATGGAGTATTGCAGTTTCATAGATTTCTTATAGCTAATTCTTATCCATAAGTCGAGGTTGCTAAGACCAAAACATTCCCAAATGATTTGAGAAAATAAAAACAATTAAGATAAAACATGAAATCTAAGCTGAAACCAACCAACTTCGTAATGTGCCTGCCAAGGTGGTAGCCAGGGGGTATAGTATAATGGAATATAGAAAAACTGTTAATGGAAGTTAATACTGTTAGTAGGATTGGTGTTGAAATATTATTTGCCTAAAACACAACTATCAATAACTTTGTAAACCACGGTTCATTAATAAAATAAAAATCATTTTTAAATAATATATATTCTTTTTCCAATGCTTTTATTTTCTCTATTGTAGGAATTTTTTCCAATGGGAGTATTAAAAGAATAAATTCAGTCAGATGTTTAATTTCCTCAATAGACCATCTTATAACTTCTGAAGTAACAAAAATAGATATAAAATTAAAAAAATTAAAATACAAGTAAACTCGTCCTACCAAGGTAATTCTGGAAAGAAGGTTGAGGGTTATGTTCAAAATGGGCCAGCTCTACAGATTCACTCTTTTCTTGAACAAGATGTATTCCAAGCCCTGAAAGATTATGGGTATACTGTCCCATGCAGCAGAACGCTGGCCAACTCAAGAGGAAAGGGTAGATCAAACCCCTGCCTTGTCAAAACTGCTCTTGCTGCCTTCATCATCCAAAATCACCATTTCCCAATGGCCCTGCTTATCACTGACCCTCTATAAATCTGTTTGGGGGACATCAATCTGACCACACTTCGTGTATGCCAATTTGGAGGCAGATATCACCAGGGCTTTTTGAAGCAAGTGCGGGCACCTTTCCCTAATATCTTCCTTCTTCCAGGAAGTCTGGCAGCTGTAATTAGGCGCACAAATGCAGTCACCATATTTGAACCAGACCAGCTCCATAGACTCACTTTCTTCTTGAACAAGATGTTAAGTGAGTTGTGAAAGATTATAAGTAGCCCACGAAGCAATAAGCTGTCCAGCTCTCCCATATCTCCTTCCAGAAAGCAGCTAGCTAAGTATATGCCCCTAAAAGTCACAGTATCATTAATTTTAATTTCTGGACAACTTCATTTGTTTGATGCTATTATCCCTAAAGCAACACCCCATTTAAGAGAATGGACAACAAATAACAAGTGCTTAATAAACCTTTTGCCATCATAATAATGTCTTTATTGGAGATACATTATTTTTCACAAATATACTTGCTGCTCTATTTTTTCTTTCTTTTTATTTTCTTCTCTTCCATTTTATTTTTTTCTTTAAGTAACTTTGCTTTCACTTATATGGAAACAAATGTACTATGATCAACTATGTCAACTATATGATTCATTTTCTTTAAATAAAAAAATAAAAATAAAATAAGGTTGAGAAATTAGAAACCTATTTCCATAATTCTCAATCATTTTAAATATAATTTAAAATTATATTTAAATTATTATATGTAAATTATAGCTAAATTATAAAATATTTTTAAAATAATAATTTTTGAGTTATGAAAATTTTTCATGATCTATAGTAAAATCACTCAGAATAAAGGTGACATTTATAAAAGAAAATATCAGTGAATTGGAGTTTTGAGGTGCTAGATAATTCCCTTTGTATAAAACCTGTTGGTTGGCACAATTTCTTAGTAATTTTTGGACTTGATCTTCATCCTTCTTTTGTCTAAGATGTACCTTCTCACTTTAGGACACTTTTCCCTATTCTTGGGAAGTGGCCTGTATGTACATCCATGATTGGGACGTGTATACTGGATTTTTCCATTTTGGAAAAAAAACATGTTATAAAGCATGTATCTTTATATACCTTTTCTTCCCTCCTTTTACTTCCCAAAATAAACTTTTTTTAAAAGATGATTCAGAACAATAGTATGGCAAGTAGAGTGTTTACCTTGTTCATAGCCAACCTGGATTTGGTCCCCTGCATTCCATATATTTTCCTAAGAACTGCTAGGTGTGATTCTTGAGTGCAGTCAGAAGTAACCCCTGAGAACTGCAAAGTGTGGGCCCCAAAATAAAATAAAACAAAACAAAACTTCTCTATGGGTAAGAAATGGACATCTTTCAGCATTTGCTTTGCCTTTTATATTTTAAAGAAATTGAAATAAAGTTTGTTGAATTATTTTTAATTTGGGGGTTTTTGATGCTGTCTATAAAACAAAAATTACTCTACTTACCAGAGGAGAACATTCCCTCACTATCCTATTTTTCAACCTAGGTACCCCTAAGAGAACTCAGAGAATACATAGAATTAAAAGAAACAGTGGCTGGAGAAATAGTACAGTATGTAGGGAATTTGCCTTGCACGTGTCTGAATTGAATTCTATATTTGGCATTTCATATTGCCCCTGAATACCTCCAGCAGTGATCTTTGAGTGCAAAGCCAGGAGTAAGTCCAGAGCAATGCAAGTGTGACCCCCAAACAAACAAAAAGATAGAGACCCTTTGATTACTTCCTCTACCTACTCATGGCTTATTATAGTAATGCACTCTAGAACAATCCTCCCTAGTTAGAAACTCCCTGTGTTGAGGACATATTTTGAATACTGCAATGACTATCTATTCAAATGTATAATAAAAAATTAACTCTCAAAATGCTAGTGATGGCAGCATGAAAATTGTTTCTGAATAGAGAGCCTATTACTACTAAATGAAATTGGAAATTTTATTACTAAATGAGATTAGGAAATTTAGTATGGTGATAGTAACAAAGTCATTGCAGAACCAATGTCCATATTTAACACTTTGGCTTATTCAGTCACTAGTGGGGAAAAGACTCCAAAGTCAGTTCCTTTTATGGGTCTTATTTTCAATTCATTAATGCTGAAAAATTCAATGCACAGAAAAAAATCACATTGGGAGAACCTAAAGAAAGGTCTGTCCTCTGTGTCCTGGCATTTCTGTGTGATTGCTTAGAATTTTGGGAGAAATTCGGTAACAACTCTTCTATGATACCCATTAATTACTCTTTTTGGGGGAGTGCACAGCAAGCAATGTTCAGGGCCTACTTTGGCTTTGCACTCAGTGTTCTATACCTCAGATCTGCACCTCACAAGGGGAGGATTGGGGTAGGTAACAAATGATAAAACCTCATGGATAAAACCACAGTCAGACATGTGCAAAGCAAGTGTCCGACCTGCTCTACTATCTCTCTAGCATCCCTCTTAATCATGGATTAATCCCACTTAATTATGGAGTTTTGTAACCCCCCAAACTGAGAAGTCTTTTCTTAGTAGTAAACATTAACCTTTCATATGGGAAGCAGTACCCATTTTCTGTCTCTACAGAACAATAAAGAATTGTTGGTAACTCCTCAACACCTTGTAAGGTTCTCAAGTCCCACAGGTTAAGTTTTATTTTTCTTTCCTTGGTGTGGAAATTGCAAATGACTTCAACTACAGATGTTGTGAATTAATTTCCTATGCCTGGCCCTGGGGTCCTGGAAGGAAATGGGTGCACCTGCCCCAAATCAAATGAATAATTCACATTGCATCTGGGTCTAAATGGTGATATGCATTGTAGAAATACAGAAACAGCTGGAAACAAAATTATGGATATTTCCTCCAAAATACCAAGGCAGGAAGTCAAACTAGTTTAAGTGATTATACTAGTACTTATTCCTCTGAGCTTTGTTAACTCAGGGTCCTGACATGTAGTTTACTCCCAATACTCTGGCCAGGAGTACAGGTGACAAAGAAGTCAAAAGTCAGGACTTGTTGAAGAACCACCTTCTCCATACTACTTTGTGATTTGGGAGATCACCAAACTTTGGACCCTCTAAAATATGCCTCTCAGAGCTCAGACATCCAGGTTCAAATGTGTCTTCCTTCAATGAGAAAACTGGCATTAGGTGAGAAGTCAGGTGTTTTAGTGAAGTTGTATCTGAAAGGGAATATCTCCCTGCTTTTTGACAACTGGGAGATTATTTTACAAAATGTACACAATATATTCTCCATCTCCTGAGCTCCTCTTGAATGCGATATTGACATGGATCTTTGAGCAGTGGGGTCTATGTTTCTTTCCCTTCAATCTATTTGATGCATATTTGTAATTTAACTGAATAAATCAAATATAGTACTTTCTGGTCACTGAATTGAGGTCATATTACACTTGTCTGGGCTCTTTGAATCTGGATGCTCGTTCATGAAATCCAGCCATCATGTTGTAAGAAAGTCTTGGATACTTGAATAGACTATATGTAAGTATTCTAACCAAGAGTCATACTAGATAAGCTTAACTCAATATTCAAATATATGACTGAGAAGCTGAAAATGTATCCAGTCCTGTTTTTAAGTCTTCCAGCAGAGATCCCAGATGTTGTAGAGCATAAATTCATGGTCCACAATGAGTTTGAATAATAGTTAAAAGTAATTGTGTTAAAAAGTACTACAGTTTAGGGTACTCTATTACACAGAACCATTTAAACAGTTTCTTTAGTCTATAAAATTCTGTTCTTTGAGATTTTCAGGTGAAAGAAACCAGGTTCAAATTTCACCTGCATAGTAAAGTTGTAACGGATATCTAAAAATGTCATATATATGCATAAATATAAATCATATATATAGTGTAATTTGGTAGATTAGATAAATGACTCTGGAAATGTGACTACCACTGATTAACACAGAAAAATGTTTGGGCTTTCTCCACCCATGCCCTCAAATAAACTCCAATTAGGAATGTTCTAATTTTGGGTAGTGGGGTAACCTGGAGGTGTTATATAGTATCCCACTAATGTCAGAGTTTAGAGACTGAGAAATCCTCTAGACTTATCTCCCTTGGGAATCTGCAGATACCAGGTACCACGTACCCTTCCAGACTGCACATTACCTCCAGCATCTGCTGTGATCCTGGATGCTTTTATGGTCTCACTGTTTATCTCAGCACTGAAGTTAGAGTTGGGTGCCCCGGCCCTAAATGAATAATCCACATTGCATGTGGGTTTAAAAGATGTTATGCAGCATAGAAATACATAGAAAGGACAAACTCCTTCAGACTGAGCTTCAACTGTTGAGGCATATAGGAAGCAGCTGCCAGTATTAATAGAGTTCCTTAAGGTTTTTATGTTTGTTTGTCTTGTCGTGCTTGCTTTTAAACTCAAGGGTATTACCAACACAATGACATAATGTGGGTTGGGAGAAAAGGTGGAACTAAAGAATCAAGATGTGGTGACCATCCTTTTCTCTGTGTTTGATGATTCTCTTCTTTCTTTCCAGAAAAAGGGTACTAAATTTTCATTCTATAGTCCTCTTCAACTTTCTAAATTCCTCTACAACTGAATAATTTGTTTTCTCTTTTATTCATTTAGTGTGAATTAACAATTATTTGTTCAAAGCATAGTACAGATCTGGTACTTGTTTTTAAAAAAGACATAATTATACAAAAATAAATGAACAAATAAATTCCAATTTCAAGATCAGGTTCATTTCCTATGTGCTGGCACAGTGATTTTGGGAAAGTCAGTATGGCCAATAGACTTTGGCCCTACATGGATCAAATGAGATTGCATTTGAAAGCCATTGTAAATGGCAAAGTGTTGCTTAAATATTTTAATTTTGTAATTATATATAGATGGGTAAGGAAGAAAGGAATACACAAAAAGAGTTGGAGAAGCAAGAAAGATAATAGCCTTGTTATAGCAAAAATACAGTTACAGTGATGGTCATAAGTCACTCAGTATTTTAAAATAATTATTTATTTAAGCACTGTTGTTATAAAATTGTTCATGATTGAGTTTCAGTAATACACACCAACCTTCACCAGTGCACTTTTCCACCACCAAACCAATGTTTCCAGTTCTTTTCCCACCCTCCCCACTGCCAACCTCTTGACAGACATTTTACTTCTCTCTCTCACCTTTATCTCTCCCTCCCTTCCTCTTTCCCTCCCTTCCTCCCTGCCTCTCTTTCTCTTCCATA
>PVKC010009031.1:0-27372 GCA_004027635.1 Crocidura indochinensis
GGCAATCTCTGAGCGCTCAGTCAGGAGCAAATTCTAAGCATCAGAACGTGTTCAAATCATACTTTTAAGACATTTTTCTTTACATAGATCCACTTTTAGGCTCAGTAAAATATTCTTTCATATTTAAGTAGTTCATTAATAAAGTACTTTTAACCACTGGCCATAAATTATCTCAATTTTTGTTCATCTCTGAAAGTTCTATTTTATCTTCATTTTTGAAAGTCTTAGTATAAAATTTTTGGCTGACAGAATCTTGGTTATTTTTTTTAGTAAAAATATCACACTTTTTTTCTTTTTAATTTTAAATTTTATTACAAGACAAGATTATATAAAATTATGCAAGGCATAAATGGTAGAGTTCAGACAAAATAGCTCTGCATAATTTTAAGTATATATACTCTTTTTTATTTAATATTTTTTTAAATATCTTTAAACACCTTGATTACAAACATGATTGTGGTTAGGTTTAGTCATGTAAAGAACACCCCCCTTCACCAGTGCAGCATTCCCACCACCAATGTCCCAAATCCCCCTCTGCCCCATCCCATCTCCACCCGTATTCTAGACAGGCTTTCCATTTCCCTCATTCATTCACAGGGTTATGATAAAAATATCACACTTCTGACTTGCATTTTTGGGGGATGAGAAATATTTTTCATTGATTTATTATTTTCTCCCTATTAAGGGTTTTAACCCTGGTTACCTGTAAGATATTTTCTTTATCTCTGGTGTCAGAAGTTTCAATATTATGTGTCTTTAATTTTGTTAGCATAATGGAGAAGTAAGTTTTATATTTGTGCTCATCTCTATATTATGTGGTGCAACAGAGGCAAATTTAGGATCAGATTACTTTTAGCCAAAATTCATGAAATCTGTCCATCTCATTGTGAAAGAACAAGACAAATTTAGGTGCACATGGGACTTTTCTGATTTTATCGCCCAAGTATTAATTTTTCTAACAAAGTACTAGATGATTAAATGTTATCATTATAAACATTGATTTTTTTTAAATAAAGGATATTAAATTCCTGGAAGGACAAAAGGAACTCAAAGCTATTGAAGGCCCTAAGATGGGAAATAGCTCAGATGCTGCTAAAGAAGTCAAGGATACACGGGAAAATACTCATATGAATATAATAAAGGCCCAAATGATGAAGAGATTAGAGCCAAGTTTGAACTGGAAGGCCACAGTGGATTTCAAAGAGTATGTGGATATTTGCATTATGCGTGTTTCTGGTAACCACATTCTTGTCTAATCTTTCATATAACATTTTATTATAGAAAAAATAAACTAGCATTGCTCCAAACTTCATGGTGTAAGTAGATTTTTTTTTTTTACTGGTCCTCATATTCTAAATAAGAAGACTTGCCGTCAATAAGATTTTTGCATGTAGGGCATGAAAAGAAAGTAAAACATATTCATTGTAGAGCAGTTCATTAATCTGAGCAAAAAGCATGTGGAGAAATGATGTGATATATGCAAATGAAGCTGTAGGGCCATGATTAAGTACTGGGAAAATTTGGAATGGTTGGAATTATGTGGTGTCAATTTAGAAAGCTTTCATAGAGACTGGCCTTCTCTAGTAATAACAGAATGTTAAGTAAATACTGTAAGAAAGGCTAGAGCTTCAAAAATGTTAGGAGTCCTAAGTGAAGTAGACCTAGGTTTGATGAATGTCTGAAATCTGAAAGTGAATTCTATTTAGAATCCTTTATAACTAGGTGCCAAGGTGAAGATTAAGAGCCAGTGCTACTTAAAAGCTAAGGCCAGCAGAAGTGACTAATGCACTTAAAGGTTTAGTAGATTTGCAAGTCTCAACCTCTCTAAAAATTCTATTTGTCACTTGATTGGATTATACCTGGCTCATCTGGGGACCCTGAACTACAGGGCTCCTAAGGATCATAGCTTTAGTGTATTTTGATAGCAAATTAAAAGAGCTGATAGAGGAAGGAGACCATTGGAAAGATGAGACACTGTTACTCTACTTCTCATCAGTTTGGTGTTGTCTTCTTTGTGACTATTTTAAGAGAGTCTGTAGAAAGTGTATAGCTGGAAGGTGACTTTTTGAATACCCCTTTTTACATGTACTTCAATGATAGATTTACTTAAATATTTAATGAAAACACAATATGTACCAAAGAAATCTTGAGATCTTGTTGCACTCTTGAATAGGGAATATAAATAAATATTTTAATCCAGGACAATAAGATACTTAGAACAGAAGGCATAGAGTGAAGAAATTACACACCGGTGCCAGCCTCCAATGATCTTTCTCAGAATAAAGATATGATGGACAATGTGGTTCTTCATATAATATAAATCATGTGAGATCAGTCTTGAAATCATTTTTGCTTGTGTTCTTTTATTTTTTTTTATTTAAGGCATTGCGATTTGCATTTGTGTTGGAATCTTAAATGCTTGAAACTCAGTCATGAATATATACATACATTCGTAGTCATTCAATAAAAACAATTGTTTTAGTTTGCTATTAATATAAATCAATTATTGCATTTTTTAGCCACAAAGCTTCAATAAAGGACACACAAGAGGAAAAAAGTATGCTTGAAAAACATGCAAAAACATCTTTACCTGGAAAATCATCACGGTATGTTTTTTTCTTGTCATGATTAGTTCTTTAAAAACACCTTTGACATCCTTTAACGGATGAGCCAAATGTTGATTAGTGGTGTTCTTATTGCTATATTTAGGTTATAAGATATTTGTTTGCAAGGAGTATTGTAAAAATGATAACAATGAATCGCTTTAAATATTTCTAAAGGTAATTTACTCTAAAGGTAGTTTATTTCCAAGGGTAGTTCTAATGTAGTTACTTGATAGAGTCATATGAAAAATAAGGTAACACTATGAAACCCTATTTATTACAAAGAACAATGAACTGAATAGTAGCAAAAGTGGACTCTTAGCTCATCTCTGGCTTCAAAACTGTCAGGTCATAGAAAAACCAAGTCATCCTTATTCTACAAAACTAAGTGATAAATTTCCTCCCTGATTGGCCATCAAATTGACATCTGGAGGAAAGAGTGTTAGCCACTTTCATTAGAGAGGATAGAGTGGTGGTAAGAAATAGTGGAAATGGGGCCAGAGAGATAGCATGGAGGTAAGGCATTTGCCTTGCATGCAGGACAGTGGTTCGAATTCCAGCATCCCATATGGTCCCCTGAGCCTGCCAGGAGTGATTTCTGAGCATAGAGCCAGGAGTAACCCCTGAGCACTGCTGGGTGGGACCCCAAAACCAAAACAAAAAACAAAAAAAAGAAAAGAAATAGTGGAAATTAATTTGTATAGTTTGAAAAAGAAAATATTTATTTTCAGTGGTTCAACATAAAAACTTCAATTTGTTTGACTTTCATTTCTCCATTTTATTTGAAAGATTTATATATACAGAAAGTTACTGAGATAGAATAGAGAAGTCTCATACTAATTTTATCTGGCATCCTCAATGGTTAATTCTCATATAGTAATAGGTCAATATAAAAACAGGAAACTAGCATTAATATGTGTAGTTCATATTATTTTATTAAGGCTAGATTTGTATGATGAGGATACAGATCCTCATGGCAATAGAACATTTTTAAAAATCTCTCATTTACCCTCTTCTTTTTCCCTTCTTTCTTGACAATTATGACTTCTTTTTCCACTTCTTTAATTTTATCACTTGAGAACTTATACTAAATAATAACTTTTTGGTATACGCTTTTTTCCCACCACCACAATATCCTTGAGATCTTATCAAGTTGTTGTCTGTCTTAATAGTTTGTTCTTTTTTATTCAGTAGCATACTGGATACCTTGAAGCTTATGAATAAACCATAGTTTAATCTAATCTTTCACTGTGAGGGCATTTTGGTTCTTTGCAATTTAAGCCATTAAAAATAAAGCTTCTATGAGCAAATATATAATGTTTTAAATATGGATGTAAATTTTCATTTAACTAGGATACATTTTTGACATGTATAATAATGATGTATTTAGTGTCTTAAAAAATGACAACCTTTTCAATAGTATCTAAGCCATTTTAGATTCCTACCAACAATGTAAGATATACTTTCTTTTTCATTCTGCCAGAACATTTTATTTACTATTTTTTAAATTTCACTGTTCTAAAAGTGGTGTAGTTAAATGGCTATTGTGATTTTAGCACTTTCCTAATCACTAGTGCTACTGATTATCTTTACACAAACTTATTGTCATGTATCTGTGCTTTTTTAGTGAAATGTTTCCTTGTGTCTAATTATTTTCTAATCTGGTCATTTATAATTTTAATCTAGAATTTTCTAATTCTTTTACTCAATTTTGGATATCTTTGAGTTGGATATATACTCTATACAAACATTTTTCTTATGTATAATTTAACTTTTAATGTATAGTATCTCTTGTAGAACAAGTTATTGATTTTCTAGTTTTTGATGTTGTTTTGTCTTGGGATCATACTTAGCAGTGTTTAGGAACTATTCCTTGCTTTGCACTCAGGGGCTATCCTCAACAGTGCCAGCAATCAAACCCAAGCCTTCTGCATGCAAAACAGCATAGTTTATTGATTTCTTTCTATGATGTTTTTATGTAATACCAAATAACATTTTTTGTGGGAGGAACAGGGATTGAGTCAGGGTCATACACATGCAAGGCAAGTGCCTTAACTATTGGATTAACTCTCCAGTCCCAGGAACCTTTTTTTTTATTAAATCCCTGGCCTGAAGATTATCACCTGTATTTTTCCTAAAATTTTTGTAGATTTTATACTTTAACATATGTGGTTTCATTATGACTTAATTTTATATAAAATGTGATACCTGAACTAAAGTTAATTTGTTTGCCTGTGGATTCTTGGGTAACTTGAGTAACTTCAATAACATTTTATGAAAAGACTTTTTCACCAGTGATTGCCTTTATTATACCTTTCTCGAACATCTATTCAGTATGGAACTATTTCTGGATATTTGTTTTGTCTTGACTGTTATATCTAATATTTGGCTAATACCAACAGTATTGTAACTGTACCTATGTAGTAAACATTGAAATTTGTTTAATTTTTTTCACTTTCTACAAATTATTTAACATTTCCACATTTTAGAAAATTCTTGCTGCAGCTTACTCTGAGGGTTTTGATGAAAATTGAATTAATAATCTACCTGTTGTTTTTTTTTTTTTTTTTTGAGCCACCCCCAGTAATGCTTAGAGCTTACTCCTGGTTCTGTGCTCAGGATTCAGTCCTAGTGGTATGTGGGACCACGTTGGGTCATAAAGATCAAACCTGATTCAGCTGCCTGCAAGGCAAAGAACCTGCCTTCTGTGAGATCTCACTGGTCCATAAGCATCTTACCTATTTTGGAAGAATTGGAAGAATTCTGCCGTCTAGAAACTTCAGACTCATAAACACTGTGTGTCTGTGTTTATTATGGTCTTTTTCACCAATGTTTTGTAGGTTGGGTATACGAGTGCTGTGCAATTTTTATATCTAGAACTTGACAGTCAGTGCTATGTTGAATAACAGAGGTCAAAGTTCTAGTCCTTGACCTCAAGGGAAATACTTCTCTTTTCACCATTAAGTATGATGATAGCATAATTTATCCCTATTTGGGAGATGCTGTTATTTATAATATTGTTATTGATTCTTTATGCATGTATTATTATATCACTGTGGAGCTCATCTCTAGTCTCTTTTATTCCCTCCACCATGTCCCAGATTCTTCCCCACTATGTAAGCTCAGTTAGTTCACCAGTCAAATTTTTTTGTTTGTAGCCATTTTGTTGAACCCTGTGATTTTTCTTCTTGTCTCACAGATGATAGAAATTATTTTGTATCTGACCATGTCTGAGTGCACTCAGCATTCTACAACCTAGTTAGATTCACATAATGTGAAATTGTATGATTTCATCATATAGTTGAGTCACAGTGTGTTTTGTGGGGTTGGCTGGAGAACTCATGCTACCCAAAGTTTCTTTTCTTTTCTTTTTTTGTTTTGGCTTTGGTTTTGATTTTTGGGCCACACCCAGTGACGCTCAGGGATTACTCCTGGCTCTCCACTCAGAAATTGCTCCTGGTTTGGTGGACTATATGGGACACTGGGAATCGAACCAGGGTTCATCCTGAATCAGCTGTGTGCAAAGCAAACACCCTACCGCTGTGCTGTCACTCTGGCCCCTACCCAAAGTTTCTGTTAGACTCTTCCCTTTCTGGTCCTTAATTAGAAAGAGCATCTCTTCTGAGGTACTTCTTTTCCATAGTACCTATGGGAGTTTCTGCACCTCTACTCCACTAGGACTCTATCAGGGATGAATGAAACAGAAACAGGACCCATGAAACTCATCATTGCTTTGTTCTCAGGTTCCCCACATTTGGATAGTCTTCCCCCTATGTGTCAGAGTCATTTACTTCATGTTTGTTTTCTATATTTCTGTCACATGTAGTTATGCTACGAGAAATGGAGAAACATCTGTTTCTTTATTTCAAAGTAGATGCTTGGTCTAACACATTGAAAATTAAAATTATTTTAAATTATTTTTAGTATATCATAGAACTTTAGGGTAATAGATAAGACATTGTTGCCATATAGCTAAGAACTACTACTCAATGATAAAATAGTCATTAATAATTTCTTCATAAAAAAAAAGCAGAGGCTGGGTGGTGGCGCTGGAGGTAAGATGTCTGCCTTGCCTGCGCTAGCCTAGGACGGACCGTGGTTCGATCCCCTGGTTTCCCATATGGTCCCCCAAGCCAGGAGCTACTTCTGAGTGCATAGCCAGGAGTAACCCGTGAGCATCACTGGGTGTGGCCCAAAAACCAAAAAAAAATTTCTTCATATTTAATATTGCCTACTATGTAATGATATAGCAGCAAACTGAGAGTTTAGTTCACAGATCAGTTAAACATTGAAGGTCACTTCTTTTAATCTCCTGAACATAGAGTTGCTCTGAGATAAGGCAGGAGAAGAGTCATATAAAAGCAGAAAGTAGGGGTCGGAGCAATAGCATGGAGGTAGGGCTCTGCCTTGCATGCAGAAGGATGGTGTTTCAAATCCTGGCAACTTATCTGGTCCCCCAGCCTGCCAGGAGCAATTTCTGAGCGTAGAGTCAGGAGTAGTCCCTGAGTGCTGCCGGGTGTGACCCAAAAACCAAAGTAAAAAAAAAAAAAAAAAAGGCAGAAAGTAGTTCAAAGTTAGCTGTCAAAGGAGTTTTAACAGTTCTCCTGGGGTCAAAGAGATAGCATGGAGGCAAGGCATTTGTCTTGCATGAAGAAGGACAGTGGTTCAAATCCCGGCATCCCATATGGTCCCCCGAGCCTGCTAGAAGTGATTTCTGAGCCTAGAGCCAGGAGTAACCCCCTGAGCACTGTCGGGTGTGACCCAAAACCAAAAAAAAAATGGGGGCAGAGAGATAGCATGGAGGTAAGGCAATTGCCTTTCGTGCTGAAGGACAATGGTTCGAATCCTGGCATCCTATATGGTCCCCCAAGCCTGCCAGGGGAGATTTCTGAGCATAGAGCCAGAAGTAACACCTGAGCATTGCTGGGTGTGACCCAAAAACCAAAATAATAATAATAATAATAAAGAATAATAATAACAGTTCTCCTTTGGGTAATTATTTTAAGCATGATTTTAGGGTGATTGGGCAAACTTAATGCACCTTTCCCTCCAGATTTTCAGAAGTTTTTTAAGCTGAGGAAAGTAACTTAGGCTTTTGCCCAAGGCATTTATGTTTCCTGGGTATATGCTTCAGTCTAGGACTGGAAAGGACATCCATCACTTATCCATAGAAGTGATTTCTCTGTCTTTTTGGCTGGAGAATACAGGAATTGGAAACTCTCTTCTGTGGCTTGTTGAATTTAAGAGGCACTTCAGTTCAGGTGCAAAAATTGTTTTTTAGAAATACAGGAGTTGGTACTCTGAATGCCCAAGAAAATCTTTAAGGTGTCAAAAGCATCATAGGATCTTAGAAAATTAATATCTACCATTTTCCTAAGCTTTAAAATGGAATTATCTAGAAAATTGGCTTGTATTGAGAGAACAGTGAGCTTAGAGAAGAGTGAGAGAAAGAAAGAGAATGAAATAGATCAAGTTTGAGTTAATTTGGATTCTTCTATGACCTTGACGTTAGGCTGAAGCTTCTAGAGTAGAGCCAAAAAATAATATAGTGGTAAGAGGACACTTGAATTTAGAACATGTGTAGCACTGCCTAACTGAACTGTGTTAATAGAAGATTTTTACAGCTAAGCTGTGTAGGAAAGAAGCCTAGTTATTATGTATCATGATTGAGCACTTGAAATGTAGCAAGCATGATGGGAGTATGGAGTTTTTTAAAACTATATTCCATTTATATGAAATGAATACATTTAAATAGATGTAAATATGGAAAGGACATGTTAAGTTATTTAACTGCTGAGATTAAGAGAAGCTTTATTTCACAGCATAACCTTAGGATATTTATTCAGTATTCTCTTTCACTTCTTTTTTTTCTTTAACATTATTGCATACAAGAAAAAGGACTAAACTTGGGGCCAGAAAGATTCAATTCCCAGTACCATAAATAGTTTCCAGTCAGGTGTGGTCCCAAAGCAAAAGAAGACAAACAAAAATGCTGAAATGCACTAGCTATGAGACTTGGTTTATTAATCGCCTCTCTCAGATATTTTTGTTTGTTTATTTGTTTTTGGACCATGCCTAGTGATGCTCAAGTGATGACTCTACATTCTGGCAGTGCTCAGGGACCATATAGGGTGCCAGAGATCAAACCTGGGATGGCTGCAAGCAAGGAAAGTGTCCTACCAATTATTCTAAAACCCTTTTCCCCACATTCATATCATAAGGACTTCTAGAACTCAAGAAGGTCTTAGAATCTTACCAATTGCATTTATACATGTTGGTTACATATACTATTATCCTACTCATATGCTGCAGCATAAATGTCTGTTGGTATTATTGTTCCTAGTAAGCCAACTGAAAAGCTGGAGGAAGTTATTAGTGAGAGCTCCTCAGAGAGTGAGGAAGATGAAGAACCACCTGATCACCGTCAGGAAGCAAATGCAGATTTGCCATCAGAATATTGGCAGATTCAGAAGCTAGTAAAATATTTAAAGGTAAGAAAATTGGATATTTTATTGTAAATTCTTTTATTTAATCTTTTCTCAAACATGTATATTCTCTCTCCAAGTTTATTATGTTTCTTTCAGGCAACAGGAAGTAAGCGACCCTATTATTATTCAAGTGTGCATAGATAGGATGCTCCTCATGATGTAAGAGTGGAGGCTTCTATATAGCTGTGGAGCAGGCAATGGCCATAGGAGTAATAGTTTTTGTCACATGTCACCATTGGACTTGGATCACATTTTAGATTGTGTGATTGCTTGCAAAGTGACTATTGAATGAAAATGTGAGCTTTATTTTTTCCCAGTCCATGAGATAAAATTAATGCCTTTCCTAGAAGGTTATTATTGTGAGAGGTGCTCAGTATTTTTGCTATTTATTGTTGCTTTGTCCTACTCCTGGTTCTGTGCTGAGGGGTCACTCTTCATGGGTCTCGAGAGATTGAATCTGGGTTGCCTGAGGTCAGCATATCATCCATTATATTGTCTCTCCAAGCCCCTTAAATGTGGTGCTTAGAAAACTGGGGTCCTCTTCAGTGATTTTTGGCTAATCAGGCAGGTGGGTCAGTACAAGGGTGCAGAGCCAATAGGGCCTTGCTGTAACAGTAATGAGGATTTCTCAGGCTGCCTTCATGGGGCCTGGGTAACCCTTGTATTGTCTTAACCTCTGTACTATTTCACCAGCCTCCAGGTAGCATTAACTTAAGGACTGAGAAAATTCATTTGAAAGATGTGATTATAGTGTCTAATAACACACTGTAGTTGCTTAACATATGTATTGGTGCATTGTCTCTATTTTTCTTAAGATGATGTATTTAAAACATGCGATAGCTGGTGAGTCTAATTTTTTTAACTGAATTGGGGACAGGCTGTGAAAAGTGCTTCTTCCCAAACCCAGATTAATAGTAACTTCAATATTGAATGGCTTATATTCATAGTATCTCGGTTGTATCTAAAGCTATAGTCTAAAAGTACTTGTGAACATAGTTGACTTTCCTACTGTTTTCCTCATGCTTTTTCATGCCTATGGAATAATTCAATTAAAGAGATTTGTCAATGATTTTGCCTATTTAAAAATAACTATGGGAACTCAAAAATTTTATATGGTGGGTCTGGAGAGATAGCACAATGGTAGGGGGTTTGCCTTGCATGCAGCTGACCCAGGACAACCCGGATTTCATCACCAGCATCCCATATGGTCCCCCGAGCCTTCCAAGAGCGATTTCTGAGCGCAGAGCCAGGAGTGACAACCTGAGCACTGCCAGGTGTGACCCAAAGAAAAACAGTAATAAAATAAAATAAATAAAATATTATCTCAACCAAAGAGAAAACACATGCAAAATTAAAAAAAAATCCTATGTGGTGTTTTTCCTGTGATTTTTATGTTATCCCAAGATGACGGACAAAATAGCTTAAACAAAGACCCTTTCCATGAACATAATCATGCAGATATAAGTGAATGAAAATTTATCCTTGTAAGAAAAATATATCTCTTCCCTCAAGAGCATGGCCTCAATTGACATTTCCATCATTTCTCAGAAAGAAAAAAGGGAATATTGCCTGATTTCTGAATGCCAAGAAATGTTAGTTAACAAATTGGGGCACTGGGAAGCAATTATTCTAATTCTTCTGTGAAATCAAATTTTAATGATAATTCTAAAGACATTGTTGGTTTCAAGTAATTCATTAACATCAGGAAAAGCAAGAACTAATTATATTGGCCTTGCTAATCATTTCACGATATACATGTGTGTGTAATTAACATTTGTTTGCAATGTTAAATATATACAATTCCAGTTGTTATGTTTTTCTTTGTAAAGTTGTTTTTGTTTTTAAAGAAAATACTGACCACAGAGTCAAAGGTGAAACTAGGCATCAGGAACAAGTAGAAGAGCTGTGGACATAGTCTGATCAGTCAGTATTGCCCTTAACTGGCCGCTCTTAACAGTGAGCCATTCTTGCCCAAATTTTAGTACATTTATGTATGACATATATTTTATGCAAATCTTTTTAGCTGTGTTCCAGTAAGTAAAATTTTGAAATTAAATAAGTCATTACATTTGAAATTTAAACAAGGAGTCTATGTGACCTTTTCAAGCTTATTTAAAAGACAGAAATGTCCACATTATTAGAATATACCTACTACTTTGTGTTGGCATTTAGTCAGTTTTTGAATATTTACAATATTATATGTAATGTCATTGCCTATATAAGCACAACTATTTCATCTATACTTGTATTTATAGAAGTATATATAGGGTATTATAATTTTCATTTGCACATAAATGAAGAAGTTATGAGAAATGAGGAGAGTATGTGTTTTAAAAGACTTCATCAGGAAACCAAAAACTTATCTGAAGAACAGATTAGCAAAACTAGACTTCTATGACCAAACCACAATCAGGGAAAATAAATAATACGTGTTTATTATTGAACAAGGAAATAAGTTTCCTGGACATAAGCTCTAATATCACCTTGGCTATGCTTTGGGAAACTTGTTAACAATTTGGGTGATGTCAATATAAAAATAAGGATTCTTTTTCATGGAATTTTTTTTTATAAAACAAGATCTAAGTGTTTGAATAGGACAATGAATAGTATATGCATTTTCATTACAGTATCTTATAGGGGCTGGAGCGGTGGCACAGTGGTAGGGTGTTTGTTTGTCTTACATGCGGACAGTCTGCAGTTCGATCTCCCAGCATCCCATATGGTTCCCCAGGCCAGGAGCAATTTCAGAGCACAGAGCCAGGAGTAACCCCTGAGTGTCACCGGGTGTGGCCCCTAAGCCCCTCCACAAAAGAATAGTATCTTATAAATAGTAAATAGTTTCATATTATTTATTTCACATGTATGGAGATAATTGTTAATGCTAGCAAGAGATTTTTTAATGTCAAAAAATCAAAATTTTTAGTATTGAATAGACTCACTGTTTATTATGTTTATTACTATAAAATTATTCAATATTATTTAAAGGGATGTTATTTAAGATTTGAGAAAAATACATGATATCATAATGGATAATTTTCTGGAAGTTCTGATTCTTATTCTGGAATACTTGTAAAACCCTAACATGGAATCTCAAAACTTGGTTTTTATGTGAATCACACAGTCTGCCCAGCAGGTCATCCTGGCATACATGGCAGAATCATGCAGACTCAGGAAATTTTCCCAATAGTATCTCTGTTACTTTACTGCATTTGTACCTGTGTATTATCATCTTTCCCCTTCACATAAGGACTGTGTCATCTGGGGAAAAAAGTGATGGCAAGTACCTTTCCACTAGTTTTCACAGGACTGAGCCAGCTAGTGAATCTGAGCTCCAACAGGAGTTCATGAAATAAGACTGGTAGAGCCCTGCTGTTTATCTAAAGAATTCTGGCCTGTTTATTTTACTTCATCACTGAAAAGAAATGGAAAGTCAAAGTGGCCAGGATAGGAAACAGTGACAGAATAATAAGAATAATAAACTTTGATATCAGAAAAACTTGAGTTGGGTTGAATTTTACCACTTACTCAGTGATTGTGGGATCAATTGATGGCCCTCTCAGTGTCTCAGTTTTTCACTGATCAAAGTGGCAAAATGAAAGGGCATATTTTTTTTTGGATTGTTATGAATGTGAAGTAAAATGTAAGATAAAGTGTTAAGCAAGCACTAAATGATAGTACATAGTGACAAGATAAATGATTTCTGTTGCATATTGTTAATAGAAAATGTTTCCAATGAGCACTCGTGAGCTGTACAAATGGCCCTCAGTTTTTTGCTCAAGATTTTTAGCCACCCATAAGAGCAGAGAAATACGATAATAGGAAAGTTCTTTCCATCAAAAGAAAGAAATATGGGGCAAAGCAGTGAGTGAGGTAGTGAAAACCTCCCCAGTGGTATCTTCCCACTAAACATGGCAAAGGCATTTTCTCATTATAGTCTAGTTATTGAACACTGAATTGAGCTTTTTCAACAATTTAGGATAAGTCCATGTAATATGTCCAGAAGGGATGCACTATTTCTGTCCCAGAATAGCTAAGGAAAACATTTATTGATGAAGTGCAATTTAAACTTGCACAAGTTATTCATCAATAAATCATGTGCAAATGTGATACTTTTGGCCAGACAGTAAATTGCTTGGGATTATTACAGTTCCCACAGGTCAATACTCTTTACACAGCCAATAAAAAGAAAGTATATCTACAAATGATTTCAACATTTTTGACACAGATAAATGTTCTATATGGAGACACAAAAGGATATTAAAAGTCTGTGAAATGCAACATTGAATGTCTCTAGATAATCTCAAAATACACCTGATATCATTTATAAAAATATGCCTTAAAATGTACACTTAAATTGAGCACAAAAATATTAATGTTAACCTGTTTTTCACTTACCATTTTCCAAGTACAGCAATGTCTGTTATTGTTGAACATTTTTCATGAGCTCATTAATACTCAAAGAGGTCAATGAACTATAGATTATTATTTATCCAGATCATGAGCTCAGATCTTGGCTCATAAGTAAAGGGAGATTTTATTTAATTATTTGGCTTTGACATTTGTTCACTCAACTTGTAATTTTATATCAGTAGATGTTCTTTTAATCTGATGTTTAAACTATTTAAAAATAACATTTTGCATTTTTATATACCGATCATCTAACTTTTCTCTTCATGTGTTTAATGACCATTAGCCTAATCTTAAATGAGCTAGAAACAGCAACAATCTTTCAGTTACTTTAGTGAGAACCACCAATAATCTGCCTTATTCTGGTCATGGTTCACTCAAGGGAAGAAAAATCTTATCAACCTAATTTATCTATCTTGCAAAGTCTCTTGCCTGTTATCAAAGACTATCTTCCAGTCTGCCTACATGGTGTGATGGGGAAAGAATTTGGTAGCCAAGGGGGTCTCACTCTTAGTTCCTTTTAGGGTTTGGAATAAGCAAGTATTCTTCAGAGTAGCAAAGAAATGGTCAAGAAAAAATGGTCAAGAAAAAATGGTCAGTTTATGAAGAATTTGAGCAAAGTTGGAGGATAGTGAACTGGACAAACATTTCAAATAGTCAAAAGCTTCCCCCAACTTGAAAATGTCTACAACCTTTACCAGGGAGGAACTAGACAAAAATTATGGGGAAACAGTGAATATTTTGGGGGTGGGGTGCCTTCACAAATACAGTACTAAGTTTAAATATGGTACAGATAAATCCTTTTTTTTCCACTTCTAGAGGGATGGTGACATTTTCTCCCTTCAGACACACCGCTGGGGGGAGAGGGGGATCTGATCAGTGCTATGTGTGAACACACAAAAATTTATCCTCCTCTCCCCAATAGCATGGAGTGAGGGACAGAGACTCATTTATTCTCTTTGATCAAATTCATTCCACTCCATGTGGATTTCAGTTTTCACATGAGCTGGGAATTTTGTTATGTTTTTCAATAAAAAATTATTACATATATTTTTTCTGCCTTTTATCCACACATTCAGAAGCTTCAGGCCATGAATAATGGAAGTGTCTATGGTTCACCAGGATTGCAGTGATTGGGACTGAATTCAGACAGCTGTCTAAAAGACAATTGAGTCAGAAATCCCAGGGAGATTTTGAAGAGACCCTTGGGGTTCTCTCTCTGGCATGTTTTAAATTGGAAGGATATTCTTAGATAGGCAGAGTTATTTTTGGACTTGAAAATCGTTGTTAGGGATTGCTTTTGTGTCACTCAGTTCCTGAAATATCTTTGATGAACTGATTGCTACACTTCTCTCTCTCTCTTTCCCTCTTTCTCTCTCTCTGTCCCTCCCTTTCCATCCCCCCCACCTCCTCTTGCTTTCACTCAATCTCTCTCTCACGCAAAATATGTCTTAGTTGGTTAAAGAGTTATTTAAAGTGATGTTTTATTGTAGGAATTTGATTGCTTTGCCATAATTACAGTTAATTAAATTCCTTTCCCATTACTTTGGTTTTGGGTTAGGAATGGCAGGTGCTAAGATCTTTGTTTCACTGGTGGAAAAGCTGAGAAGTGCTTCATTCCAGACCACACACAAATGGGCTTCTGGCTGGGATGGTGTCCAGGGGTTTATATTAGTGGCGATTCTTTTGTTATTCAGTCTCGCTATCCAGAAATTCAGGACTCAGGAGGCCTTTAGGTCTTGCTTTTGTTCACTCTTCTACTATTTTGACTTTTTTCACCTGTATAAGAGATTAAACAGCGATCACTTCATAACAAATTAATATTTGCCACCCCATTTTTTATTGAAGGACCACAATTTACAGTACTGTCCATTATAGCTTCATGCATGCAGTGTTCCAACACAACCAGAGTGCCCACATCCTTCTACGAATATCCCAAGGACCTCTACCATCTTCTACTACCTCACTCAAAGCAAGTTTAGTTTTTCACACTAATTCTCCAACTTGACTGCCTTTTACCATTTGCTGTTGGTTTTCTAGATTTCTTTATATCTCATCTATAAAACAGATTATTCTATATCTATCCTTTTCAGTATGATTAACTTTATCAGCATGTTACACTTCAGATCTATCTATGTAGCAGCAAATTGCATGATTTTTTTTCCTTATGGCTGAGTAGTATTTTATTGCACATATATATGCAACCTCTTAATCCAGGCATCTGGTTTTGGGTATTTGAATTGATTCTTCTATATTTTAATTAATATTTAAAAAATTGAATTATCATGAGATACTTGAATTGTCTCTTGAAGCATCTTTAGTAACTCAGTGCCACAGGCCAAGCACACTGATGTAAAAATAAACAAACAGCATGATGTCAAATTTAGAAGCGTCTGCACTGCAAAAGAAATTACGAGTAGAATTAAAGTCCTAGGGGAAAATATTTACTCACCGTTCATCTGACAAATGTTTATTATTAGAGATGTCTAAAGCACTTGCAACCTCATTAAAAAGAAAGCTGGGAGAATAGCTAAATGGACACTTCCAAAAGAAAGACATAGAGATGACTGATAGGTGTAAAAGAAATTCTCTTAATCATTTGTCAGGGAAACACACAGCAAAGTAGCAATGAAATATCACCTCGCACAAGAAGAATTGAGCCATTAGTGCTGCCATGAAGTATGCAACATTGACTGTTGGTGTTATTGTTGACTGGTTCAAACTTCTTGGAAAACTATATGAAGACATTCCAAAAATTATGAATTGAGTTTTCATTTGACCCAGCAATTCTACTTCTTGGCATCATTCCCTAAGGGCTCAAGTGTTGTTACACTTGAAACAATAATGAATTTCTATCATTTGGGCACATTTGTTGTTTTATACTTTTATAGCTTTTCTTTCCTTTTTTTCCCTCAAAGTATACTTCCCCTCTCCCATTTATTAATTTAAAAATAGCATTGTCCATTCTTCTTACATGAGGCACTAGGCTACTTTATTATTGGTTTAAAAACTTACTCATTTTTTGTTGTTGAAGTTTATATGCAGAAGCATTTTTAAATATAAGACTTAAGAGGGAATAAGATCACTACGCAAATGATCTCTTGTTTTTCTACTAAATATATTGTAGTTATAATCTTAAAGTACATCATGATTAGACTCCATATTCCTTTTTCATCTGCTAGATTTTGAAATTCCTGCTGGTGAAGGCATTCCTTTTCCAACTCATGCTTTATGGATGGGGGTGTGACCTGATATTTAAAATGCAGGGTATAATAAAGGCATATGTTTCTCTGCTAGTCCTTTGCTTGTGCTTCTGTGTTTAAAAATCTTAGAATATAAAAAGATAATACAGTAACATATGCTCACTGTAAAAATTCAAACAATGCAAAACAAGAGCAAATGTCTCCTTCCAGATGTTTCTGTTTTTATATACACATATATTATTTTTATACATCATGCTATTTATTATATTAAGCTGTGCATTTATATGTAACACTGTCTCTTATTGATATTTTAAATCTGTCCTGATACTTTTAATCAATACATAGTATTTTCAAAATAAGAACATATTGGCAAGTTAAAGGAATTTATAAATTCCTTTATTCATTTATGATATATATTTTCACTGTCTCCCAAATTTAATACTTATTAAATATTGCTGCAGCACAAATTTTCTACATTCTTTGGATACGGACACTTTCTATCTATAAAACAGATTCTTAAAAATGGAATTTCAGGTTCAGAGAGATAATACAGGGTGTTTACATGTGTTTGACCTGAATTTGATCCCCGAGCACCTCTAGGATTGATCTCTGAGAGCACAGCCAGGAATAAATCACTGAATATGGCAATGTATGACACTCCCCTTCTGAAAGAAAAAAAAAAAACAATCCTCAGACTACTTTTGCTATTTTGGTTGCTCTGTGTAAATGCATATTACTTTTTAATTTGCTATTTGGGGGGAGCAAGGCTGTTTGGCCCCCATATAAGTGATAGGATCATCAAATTGGGACTAGCTATATGCAAGGCAAATGCTTTAACCCTGTACTCTTCTTTGGCCCAAGTTATTTGCTTTATTTAACAAGCCTTTATTGGTTGACAATATTGGCTTACAATTCTGTATCAGTGTCAGCTGGAGAGCCTTTTACTGCACAATTCTGTGAGTCAGGAGGAGAGCTTTTCACCTCTCTAGCCATATATATAAGCATTAGAGCAGCTCATGTCAAAGTGCCAGTGCTATTCCCCAATCATATCAACCTCCTGTCTTTTCCTTCCAACTCCCTTTTCCTCTAGCAATCTCCAAGAGTTTTGACAGAGTCTAAAAGTTACTGTGATTTTTTTCATTTCTTTGCTTTGGTTATTTGTATTCCTCACAAGAGAGAAATCACTTTAAATTGTTCTTCACTTTCTGATTTACCTAGAAAAATCACTTCAGATTCCATTTATATTGTTCCAAGTGGCATGACTTCATTTTTGTTAGTAGCATTCAGTTGTGGGTTTGCCATCTGTGGTCATTCTCACACTGATTTATGTTTCCTCTATTCTATTCCTAATTTTATTATTTTTGTCAAATGCTTTCTCAGGTCATTAATATAGTCATGTGATTTTTATCTTTCCTTTTGTTACTATACATTACATTAATTGACTTGCAAATTTTGAGCCACTCTAGCTTCCCTGGAATAAATTACATTTGATAAATGATTCTCTTGATGTAATGATGGATCTGATTTTTCTTGTTTTGTTGAAGTTTTCTGCACCTATTGGACATAATATTCTGTTTTTCTTTTTATGTACTGGACTCTACTTTGGGGATCAGGATAAATCTGGCACAGTAAAATGTGTTTTGAAACATTTCTTGCAATTAGATCTTTTGGGAATAATTTGGAAGAATTAGGCATTATAACTCACTTGAAAATTTTGCAGATTACTAGTGAAGCCATATGATCATGGAGTTTTACTTTTAGGTACAATATTAAGTATCTTTTAATTTATGTTTTATCTTTGTTATTAGCCTTTTCAAGTTACTTGTTTCTTCCTGGGTCAGTCTTGCAAAATTTGTCTTCTAAAAATTTCATTCATTTTAGATCGTCCATTTTTACATATCTTCATAGTAGTCTCATGATCCTTTGCATTTCTGTAATATTTATGTATTTTAACCTCTTTAGTTTCTGATTCTTTTGAGTTTTTCCTTTTTTCTCCTGCTTTGTGAGCCCAGATAGGGATTTATCAATTTTCTTTATCTTTTCAAAAAACAATTTCTAATCTTTCTATCACCATTATTGTTTAATTACTCTAGTATACGATTGGATTCATTTTGCTTTTGCTTTTGGGCTGTACCTTGTGGTGCTCAGGGCATGCTCCCTAGCTGTACCCAGATCAGCTATATGCATTGAAAGTTCCTTGCCAGTCCCAAATTACTCGTTTTTGAATCTGCTTGTTTATTTTATTATAGTTCCTTATTTGTGTTCTTAAAATTTTTTGTTTAAGGAACTGTAATTTACACAGTTAATGATAGTTGAACTTTGGCATGTAATTTAATAAATATCCTACCAAGTGTGATGGTATTCATACTACATCTCTAATCTTCTTCTTCCCCTTTCTGCCACCCTGACAAGCACAAGACACTTTGAAAGATTTTTTTTTGTATGTGGGCATACTGGACTATGCTCAAAGCTTGTTTCTGGCTCTGTCTTCAGGAATCACTCATGCAGTATTCAAAGGACCACATGCAGTGCTGGTAATGGAATCTGGATCAATAGTGTGCAAGGCATGTACCTTACCCTCTGTATCATCTGACCCCAGACACTATGAGATGTTTAAATTAATAATTATTCAATTGGGGGCCGGGCAGTGGCACTGGAGGTAAGGTGCCTGCGCTAACCTAGGACGGACCACGGTTCGATCCCCCGGTTCCCCATGTGGTCCCCCGTGCCTGCCAGGAGCGACTTCTGAGCGAATAGTCAGGAGTAACCCCTGAGCGTCACCGGTGTGGCCCAAAAACCCCCCCAAAATAATTATTCAATTAACTTCTGTGTTTTATAGGAAAGGAATTACATGTGATACAGATATTTCTCATTGCATTGACTATGGTAGTTCAGTAATTGTCAATTTCTGCAAATGCTCCATAACTATTTCAAAAGAATTGGGTAGATATTCTATCATTGAGTCTCACACTTTGTATACTTAGTAAAATTATATTATAACATCTCAGTCTAATTTTTTCTTTTCTTAATCTGGAACAGTATTTTTCTCATTTTTTCCTTGACATTTGCCTGAATCTCATCTCTTGAGTCTCGGGTTTATGAGAATTGAATCATCAGTATGAAATTGGTTTATGAATAAACAGAAGGCGAAGCAATATCTTTTACTACCTGGACTTGGATGGTTTTATACCACTCACTTTGAGTGTTGACTTTTTGCCATTTCTGATCCTAGGAAGTGAAGAGTTTTTCCGAGCCAACTTCTGTCATCATTAACAAACAGGCACTGGCAGGGGTTCATTTTTCTTGCTCTTTGAGTGGCATGTTTGGAGGAAAAAATTAAAGGCCAGTTGGCTGCCTCCATGACAGTTGTGTCATCCCATCAAACTTCACCTGTGGTCTCCTGATCTCAGAACTCAGGGAGCACAGAGAGAGGCCTCAGTGACTGCCAGATTTTGTCCACTGGCCACTTTTGTCTCCCTCCCTGTCCTCTTGCAAGTGTCTGATAGAATTTTCACATAATTTCTTTCTGAGAGGATTACCTGTCAGGAGTTCAGATACTAGCATTTAGGTTCATTGTCTGAAACAAATTCCTCCACACTTGGATGACACATGAAAAATTATTACCTAAGCCTCTTACCCCATGTTTTCCCCTCTCTGAATGTCTGCAGTGAAACAGACAGGACCTCTCCAATCAGAGTGTGAATATTTCACAAATGTATTCAGTTTCTATTCAAAACCATCACCTTCATCACCTATCAATCTTCAATAAATAAGAATTTCTTTTTGGGGGGGGGCTGGGGACACTCCTGGAGCACTCAGGGATTACTCCTGGCTCTGCACTCAGAAATCACTTCTGACTCGGGGAACCATATGTGATGCTAGGATTTAAACCGGCGTTCATTCTGGGTCAGCCATGTGCAAGACAAAAAACCTACCTCTGTGTTACCACTCCGGCCCTCAAAAGAAAATTCTTAATATGCATCATGGTCCAATTAAGTTTTACTGTCCACTTAGTTTATAAGTTCATTTCAAACCTCTTTTCTGGCCACTATTTCATTCTCCACTTCACTGTAAGGCTGTCACTTTCTGTTTTCTCTGCTGGACATGTTGACCATCAGCATGGACATTCTGACCCTATCGTTTTGAATGTTTGTATGACATATACTTCAGCATTCCTTCCTTAAGGAAAAAAGTTTCTGCATATAATAGTGACTTTTTATTAAATTTTTAATTGTATGCTAGTGTTTACACACTAATGTTAAAGTTTCTAATTTTAATATACAAAATTACTGTAGCCAGGATCAGAGAGAACAAAGCACATTGGGTATGGTGCTTGTTTTGTATGTAGTATACCTGGATTCAATCCTTGGCACCCAATATGGTCTCCAGATCCCTAAGCACAGCCCTGAATACCACCAAGTATGGCCCAAAAGTGCAAAAAAAAAAATACCTTCACCATCACTAAAATACTCAAAAGCCCACTATTTTTCCCAGTCCACCTTTCTTCCTTCTTCCCTTCTTTTCTCCCCTCATGCTTGCATCTCCTCTAAAGGAAACATGGGGTGGGTGCCCAGGCATATTTAAAACTCAGTTCAAGTCCAGTCCTGTTATAGGCTTCCATAGCACCATGTGTCACTCTCTCTGATGGTGTTTCTCAGATTTCAAGCTGTCATTTATTTGAATAGCCTTTAAAATGATCCAAATCTTCTCCACTACCTCATGAGGTCTATGAATGCAGAGATCACATAGAAGTTTGTTTCCCTGGAGGTGTCTAATGCTTGGCCCCAGATGTGGTGAATGGTATGTGTAACAAATGGGCTGGATGAATAAAAATGATGCGGATTTTTTCCTGTTTTACTCTTGAGTAAATTCTCCATGTCAACTTAGTAAATATTATTCACCTTCAATGAAAAGGATGGGTAGACATTAATGTGAACAGGTAGATTCAGCTTTATCATTCAAAAGGATGTTTGCACACGTTATTCATTGCAGTACTAAGTACAATAGCCACGACTTGGAATCAACCTAGAGGTCCAACAACAGATTAGTGGCTCATGAAGATGTGGTACCTACATACAATGGAATACTACATAGCTATAAGGAATGATGCAGTCATGCAACTTAAAGCTACATGGATGGAATTGGAAGATACTATGTTAAATGAAGTAAGCCATAAAAAGAAAGATACAGAATGATATCACTTATATGTGGTAGTTAGAATAACTACATGAAGAAATAACAATGGTCTAAATTGGAGTTGTCTTGAATACCCTTGGCCTCAGAGTATAGCAAGGAGAAGAAAAGAAACTAAATGAAAGATGAGAAACACAAATATGAAATGATGGGAGTCAGAGGCCAAGCAGTCTCGGGTACATTGGTAGTATTAAAAAAGGATAGACTAAATATCTAAGACAAAGCCAATAAAATTTGATCAAAAGATCCAAATTTTAACAACCTGTACTTAAAATGGGCCTTTTAAAGTGGCAGGCTGGGAGGCAGGACGGCAGATGGGATGAGCTTGGGGAACATTGATAGAGGGAGTTTTACTCTGGTGGTGGGATTTACCCTGATTCATTGTATGTCTGAAATTAAACTATGAAGGACTTTGTAAATCACAATGATTTCACTAAATTTAAAATAATAAAAAGAGTAAGTCTACTTCAAAAGTTGAAAATAAACTGAAACTAAAAATAGTTCTTATCACTTTCATGGAAGGATTATGCTGGTACTGTTTACCCCAACCAAAGAAAATCTAAAGAGGTTTGTTTTGCTCTTTTGTGAAAAAGGTAAAAAAAAAAATACACCAAAATCCTAAAGTAGTAGTCAGCCTGGTTTTAGAGCATTCATTGGAGAGGCAAAATGCACACTGAGTGATAGAGTAGAACTACCAAGCGTTTCTCCTTTACATAGATTATATATTTCTTAGATCATTCTTAATTTTACTATATGTTAATGTAATACTAGAATGTATGTGTTGTTTGTCAGTAATTCGAATGTTAGTTTTTGAGTCTGGGAGCTCTAAAATGTTTTCCCATATAAAGTAATAGTGCTTGCATTTTGGCTTGCAATGATTTAATAGGAATGTGTCATTTTTCAGATAGCAGGACAACCCTGTATATCAGCAAAGGCAAGATTTCTTAGCTCAAAGATCTTAAAGTAGTGAAAAGCACTGCTTAGAGATGTCCTCTTTTCATTAAAAAATTGTGGGAAAAAGGGGGAAGGAAAAATATGCATTCAATTTCTAATATGATTTAACAATAGATAAGCATGACCTGGTCCTAGCTACGAATGTGAAGTGCAAAATATTTGCAGGTTAACTGAACATGGATATATGTGAGAAGAGCCAGAGGAAGGAAGACAGCTAGCAAACTAATTGCATTAATGTTAAGAAGTGGAAAAGATTATTGGAAGCATTCTTCAGAGCCCCTCAGAAGCTTATAATATTTTACTAGATTTTTTTCCAGCTCTTGAAAGGTTACAAATGCAAATGCACTAATAAAATGTGAAAATAAGTATTGGCAACTAATTGTATTCTCAGAGGAGATATAATTGATATAAAGCATATTTGCACTGTTTTCCAATTGTTAGCTGTTTGTGGCACCTGGTCAAAAGAGAAGAACATTTAAAAAATCCTTTGACATACTTGATATTTAAAGACTAGCAATTGGCTAACATTTGTGGCTCTGTATGTTGAATATTTTGGCTCGCATCCTCTGGTATTCATTCTGAAAGATTTATAATCCTCTGGAGAATATGGTCAGTGACAAGAGTAGAACTAAATCCTGAAATGTGGAAAAACTAACTTTCCTTACTATAAAACAGTTCTAAAAAAGTCCCTCAAGCCTATGAATATGTTTCCAGATTTTCAGAAAAAGCTGATGATTTACAGAATTTTTTTTCTTAAAGGATCTACTTCCTAATGATAAATGTTGACTTTCCACCCTGCGATTTTTAAAATTGACCTAAAGATAATTCAGAAAGAATATCAAGTCTAACCTTTGGGGCATCCAATGTAATTATATGACTTAGAAATGTCATTTTCGATATAAATAATAAAATACTTTGCAAAATCTGGAAATAGTATAGAAGAGAAAAAAAGAGATATTGAAATGATATAGGAAGTCTCTGTGCATTGCATTTAAAAAGAAAATTGGTAACAAAAGAAATATATCACAGAAAGTAGTGAAGGTTAAGTTACACACAGTAAAAAAATTCAGGACAGCACATGCCTCTGCAGAGCGTTAGACCTGGGATGGGGAAGACTCTCCCCAGTGCCATATATTCTATTGGATGCCCTTCTGCTTTCTCATCATTCATAAGTTTGAGGCAACTACCTAAAGAATTCTTTTCACCTGAAGATCTAAGTTTACATTTTCAGGCTTCTGATATAGAACTCAGCTCTTTTCTTCTCATGTTCCCCAGAAGTTCTAGTTCTTTTTAACCACATAAAAGTCAGAAATAGAACCTCCTTTACTTTTTTTGTTTTTGTTTTTGGGCCACACCAGGTGACACTTAGGGGTTACTTCTGGCAATGCGTTCTGAAATCGCTCCTGACTTGGGAGACCATATGAGACGCTGGGGGATCAAATCATGTTTTGTCCTAGTTCAGCTGCGTGCAAGGCAAATGCCCTACCACTCTGGCCACTGCTCCGGCCCTGAACCTCCTTTAATAAATTGTTCTTCTTTTCTTTTTTTTCTATTAGAATTCCTTAGTTCATTATGACTGGCATTTAGATTCATTTTAATGAGTTTCATACTTTCTAAAGAGACCTTACAAAGTGCTAGTATATGAGGTTCATATTTGGATATGGAAAAGTGACATCGACAAGAGCACTTGTTATTTTATTTTATCTGTTTTTAAACCAATGGGATGAAAATTGGTAGAGGTAAATTTCTCTTGCAGTTGTGAATCAGACACTGGAAGGATAAGAATAAAATGTATTACTTTAAATGTAAAAATAAAATCAGGGGCCCGGGAGATAGCATGGAGGTAAGGCGTTTGCCTTTCATGTAAAAGGTCATCGGTTCGAATTCCGGTGCCCCATATGGTCCCCCGTGCCTGCCAGGAGCAATTTCTGAGCATGGAGCCAGGAGTAACCCCTGAGCACTGCCGGGTGTGACCCAAAAACCAAAAAAAAAAAAATCTAAAAAAAAAAAAGTAAAAATAAAATCAAAGTAGTTTTAATCCAAAACTGAATATTTAATGGAAGTTGCCTAGAGTATCAAGAGCAAGAATTAGCTTGAAAATAAAAATTTCACTGGTGTCACCTAAGATATTGAGTAGATGTTCAACTAACATTTTTACAGGCATGGTGGAAAGGAAAGAGCTAAAGCCTAAAACCTTTTCTAAAACCTTTATATCTATGGGATACCTGTTCTTTAATAATTTCTTTCAGCTGCATCACCTGACCTCCAGTACTATCACTCTGGTACCTAGTTGTTGTTGTTGTTGTTGTTGTTGTTGTTGTTGTTGTTGTTCTTCTTCTTCTTCTTCTTCTTCTTCTTCTTCTTCTTCTTCTTCTTCTTCTTCTTCTTCTTCTTCTTCTTCTTCTTCTTCTTCTTCTTCTTCTTCTTCTCCTTCTCCTCCTTCTTTTCCTCCTTCTCTTCCTCCTTCTCCTTCTTGGGTTTTGAATCGCACCAGGCAACACTCAGGGGTTGCTCCTGACTCTACATTCAGAAATCGATCCTGGCAGACTCAGGAAACATATGGGATGCTGGGATTTGAACAACCGTCCTTCTGCATGCGAGGCAAATGCCTTACCTCTATGCTATGTTTTCAGCCCCAGCACCTAGTTCTTATTTTAAAAGTAACATGCATTTAAAGGAGGATTTGCTTGTTTCTGCATGCTTAAATGCAATTTCTACTTTTGCTAAATATATAAACAAATAGATAATACATCCAATAATGTAATGATTAACAAATGATAATAGATATTATCTTAAAGTGTCTCCTTGCTAAAGAGAAATTTATTTGAGGCTGCTTGTCTTATTTTTTAGGCTATAAAGCCCAAGACTGTTTTGGGTTTTGGGCCACAGCCAGAGTTTCTCAGTGGTTGCTCCTGGCTCTATGCTCAGAGATTACTCTTGACAGGCTCAGGGGACCATATGGGGTGTCAGGGATCAAAACTGGGCCAGCAGTTTGTAATGCAAGAGTCCTACATACTAAAGTATCACTCCTGCCTCCTAAGTCTGCTTTTATGAGCACCCTTTAAAATGAAGTTTTTAATATAAAAATAACTTATTAAGTCCATTAGAAATACAGTGTATTGTTTATGAACTATTTCAGTATTTGCATTGGAGCTCTTTCTTACAAACCAGTGCCAGTAGTAGTGAAATAGGTATTGATCAGTTTTCAGAGGTTATTGGTAAGCGTTGTTTATGAATTGCTACAGCTAATCTGGAGAGGCAGTATAGAGGTTAAGGTATATGCCTTACATCAAGGTGACCCCTGTTCAATTTTGGGTACCACAGGATCCTGAGAGCATCACTGGGCACATTTCTAAAGATCCCCAAGCACCACCAAGGAATCCTGGGTAACTCTTGGCCTCACAGGGACAAGCTATACTAGCCTCCAGCCTAGATAGCCAAGAGTCATCACAGAGCCCTCCCTCCATCCCCTAAAGAATTATACTAAATTCTGATTTCAATTTCTTTGCAGGTGTGTTTTACTTATAAATCATCTGTTTTTAAATCTCAGTAATTTTTTTCTTAAACTAGACATTTCTGCAGTTCTTTGCAATAGTGATTAATCAAATACTGCTTAGCTTGATCTCTATTGTGAACCAAGCCTTTGGTTTACAAGAATGAAGCTTTACTTATTACTTATTTTTTCTCTCCATTATTTGCTCATTGGATTTATCTCCAGCTCTAAATTGCCTTCTATTTTCCTTCACCACAACTCTGATTCCTCTTACTTACCCAATATCCCACTGGGTGCATTTTACTCTCTCACATGCTATTCCAATTCCAGACTTTACTACATATGTCCGTAATGATAATTTCTAATGAGGTTTGCATCACAGAGAGCACTGTTCAGGAACTGCTTACATTTCTGCAAATGCTCAAGGCTTCTTTTGGTCTCTGTTGACTATACTAATACTATAATGGCACTTTTTAGAGCAGGCAGAAGTACCCTAAATGTTTTGACTCCTAACTGGAATAATGTCTTAGGATAATGTACAACTTTTGTGTGTTTCCCCTGTACATGATTCATTTACTAAAACATATCCTGTTTGAAAACCTTAAAAATGTGTAATCTGCTGTGTATGTGGCTAATACCTTTTTCAGTTCAAGGATTCATTATCTCTACATACTGCTTCTCTCCAAGAGTGTCACCTTTATGAGTCATTTCATTGGCACTGTCTTTTTTGCAGGGAGGAAATCAGACAGCTACAGTGATTGCACTGTGTTCCATGAAGGATTTCAACTTGGCACAAGAGACCTGCCAGTTGGCAATCAGGGATGTCGGAGGTCTTGAAGTTTTAATAAATTTACTTGATACTGATGAAGTCAAATGTAAGGTAAGTGGTTTTGCCACCAGATATAAGAAACTGTTCTTCCTTCTTCCTCTTGTTTTAGCCAGTGGGGAGCTACTGCTCTTATTCTTTCTCTTTCTTTCTCTCTCTTTCTTTCTTTCTTTCTTTCTTTCTTTCTTTCTTTCTTTCTTTCTTT